>JAQJVK010000010.1:34115268-34418774 GCA_035578135.1 Flexamia atlantica
GTTTAGACATAGGAACGACGGAAGCGGGAGAACACGCGGAGAGAATCACAGAAATGATCTGCAGGCTAATGGAAGAGCAATTCCCGAGAGCAAAGAAAGGAATGAAGAAGGTTTACTGGTGGACGGAAGAACTCGATGAACTAAGGATTACTATGCGAAGAAAGAATAGGATCTGGAGAAGAACCAGTCTTGAGGCCGACAGGAGAAGCTTTGTGCAATCAAGAACAAATTACATATGGGCGATCAGGAAACAAAAGAAGAAGATGTGGGAGAAGCTCATCGTAGACGAAGAAGGAAACCCGTGGGGTAAGGTCTACAAGATAGTGATGGAAAAGATGAAGAGTGAAGTCCAACTAGCAAGCCTCGAGAAGGAAGACGGAACGATGACGAAGACTCTAAACGAGACTCTGCAAAGGATGATTGAAGGGTTGCTGCCGGATGATAGGGTAGAAGAGGACACCGACGAACAGCGAGAGATAAGGAGAGGTATGATGGAAGAAAGTACAGGACCTAATGAAGAGGACTTTACAGAGGAAGAGCTAATTGCAAGCATCGCGCAAATGAGGGATAAGAAAGCACCGGGATACGACGGAATCAAGGGCGAAGTCGTCAAGAGAATGTGCGGTAGAATCAAGGGGACGTTGCTGGACATGTACAACAAGATGTTGAGAGAGGGTAGGTTCCCCGATATTTGGAAAACAGGCATCGTGAAAGTGTTTTTGAAAAGCGAAGACAAAGACCCTAGCAAGGTAAAGTCGTACAGGCCAGTGACCCTCCTTCCTGTTCTGGGTAAGATAGGTGAAAGGTTGATCGTAAAGAGGTTGAAACAGTGGATGGAGAGAGAAGATCGAACGAATACAGGTCAGTACGGATTCACAGAAGGTGTAGGAACGGTTGATGCGCTGTTGGACATGAGAAGAGGAGACGTAGAGGAGACGGAAGAGAAGTACGTCGTTGGATTGTTCTTGGACATCTCCGGGGCGTTCGACTCTGCCTGGTGGCCAGAGATCCTGAGAGTTCTGAGGGAATGGCGGTGCCCAAACAACATCTACCGACTGGTCAGGGACTACTTCCGAGGCAGGACAGTGACTTTGAAAGCTGGCAACGGAGAAGTGAGCAAGACCATCACAAAAGGTTGTCCACAAGGATCCGTTGTAGGCCCTCTGCTGTGGAACGTCCTTTTCGACGGGTTTCTGCGGCTGCAGTTCGGCAACGGCATCTCTGCCAGAGCCTACGCGGATGACGGACTGCTCCTGGTGAAGGCAAATTCAAGTCCTGAGCTGATGAGGAAGGCGTCAAGAGCCTTGGATCTGGTCACCAGGTGGGGAGAAGAGAGGAAGATGACGTTCTCGAAGGAGAAGACAGTGATGGTGCTACTCAAGGGAAAGTTGGTCGAAAGATTCATCAGAGTGAACATGGGTGAAGTCACGGTACGCTGCTCAGAGAAAACGAGGTACCTAGGGGTAGTGGTTAAAAGTGGAATGAAGTTCGCAGGACACTACGAGTATGTGGTCGAGAAGACGATGAAGGTATTCGGAAAGCTGAAAGGACTGGCGAAGGCAAACAACGGGATGAAATGTGAAAACTTGAGAAGGCTGTACATTGGAGCGTTGGAGCCGATGGTGCTGTACGGATGTGAAATGTGGGGACAAAGAATGAGAGGTCGAGGAGAGAAGACGAAGCTGATGAGCCTACAGAGGAAACTGTTGTTAGGAGTGATCAAGGGATACAGCACTATTTCCCACGAAGCCGTGAGAGTGATCGCTGGAGTGATCCCTCTGGATTTGATGGTGGAAGAAAGGCTGAAAAGAATAAGAGATAAAGAGGAAGGAATCGACAGCAGGGAAAGCAAGCGAACCCGAAGAGAGGAAACACTCGTCGAATGGCAAAGAAGATGGGAAACCAGCACCAAAGGAAGAGAAACCTTCGAGTTTGTTCCGGATGTTCGACAGAGAAAGAAGGTGAAATGGGAGACCGACCACTACACAACACAGTTCGTGAGCGGTCATGGTAATTTCAAGGCGAAGCTGAGGGGATTCAACCTAGTGGAAGATGACAGATGCACACACTGTGGACAGTTGGAGACCTCGACACATGTTCTGATGGTGTGTCCTTTCTACGAGGAAGAAAGAAGTGAAATGAGGGAATTCCTCCGAGGTAAGAATTGGAATTGGGAGAAGCGAAACTTTCTACGGTGCAAGAAAGCAGCTGAGGTGTTCTCAAGAATGTGCAGGAGAATTGGAAGTAGGAAACACGAGTTTGAAAATGTAAGAGGATAGACTGCAACTTGAAACACTGGAAAAAAGGAATGTAGGAGGAAAAAAAAGAAGAAAGAAGGAAAAGCAAAAATCCGATGATCCTAGTGCTATGGTGCTAGGGGAGGGGACAGGTGTGTTGGGTGGGCACTAGAAGAGTGCCCGGTTAGGATAAGAAGACAGAAGAGGACTGAAGAAAGAGGTCTATTTCAGGAAAGAGGCCTGGCGAATATGTCTCCGACTTAAGCCAGGGGTGGAGGAGGGAT
Source organism: Flexamia atlantica (assembly GCA_035578135.1). Taxonomy (NCBI): domain Eukaryota; kingdom Metazoa; phylum Arthropoda; class Insecta; order Hemiptera; family Cicadellidae; genus Flexamia; species Flexamia atlantica. The sequence goes on from JAQJVK010000010.1 coordinate 34,117,790, forward strand.
CGCGGGCTTCGGCCAACCACCTGTCTCTCTCTCTCTCTCTCTCTCTCTCTCTCTCTCTCTCTCTACATCTCTCCCATCAATAAAAAAACTTTCACATTTTATAGAAATAGACGTAAGAAATAAAACGTTCAATAAAACTTGAGCTACGCGTTGTAGTTTAATAAGTAATATTTTACTTCACTTTTTAAGAATTACATGATTCACGTTTTTTGTCTGTAATTATAACTAAAACTGTACTCAAATTAGCTAAGAGTGTTTTTTTGGTATGAAGTCAAACTTTTTGCCCTTGTTTGGAACAATTATGATATAAACCTTATTTTCATTGACATTCTTTTACTTCCACCACTCTCGTAATAAACTCAAAGATATATATTTTTTAATAAATATATATGTCCTACAATTTTAGGCCATTCTAATACAATTGAAGAACGTATGAAGACTTTTTTTATCTGTATTGATTTTTGTATAATCCTGCATTGGAAAATATAAGTAAAGCTATGTGCAATATCCGTCTGAAATGTAATATAATCTTTTTACAACGTCCGTTGCTAATAAGACAAGAGAAGATAAAATAAATTTTTACTGAGAGAAATAATTCTTCCAGCCGTAAAGGCAATCCTGTAATAACTTGATTACTGGCGCAACTGACGTAAAGACGTCTGGACTACCTTTAATCCAGGTGAAACAGACGAAAAAATAATTTGTGAGCCTTCAGGAAGACCTTTACGCGAACTCGAACTTGTATAAATGTAATACCAGTATTTTTCTGGATTACCTGGATTAAGGGGAGCTCTGAAGGATATTCTAATCTAACCAGGTCAGACTGACTGCACTCTACTTCTAAAAGAATTGCGTTGACCAGTTTAGCAGGGAAATTCTGTTTTGTCGATTTTATCCACGGAAAACTGACTGCACTGTACTTCTAAAAAAATGCATTGACCAGATTAGAAGGGAATTTCTAATGTGTCAGTTCTAACCAGGTCAAACTGACTGTAACTTCTAAAAAATCTTTGACCAATTCAGCTGGGTATTCCTGACTGCTCGAGACGGACAAATGCAGCGCTGAACCGGCAAGATATCAGGGGACAACCTCGCGTAAACTGCCAGTTCATGCGCTTCCGCTTCCGTTTTGATTCGACTGAACGCGACTTGTATATACACCCAAAATCATTATTACACATTCAGCTACAATGGGTACGAGTAACTGTGATTGTATTTATCGTTTGCAAATCCAAAAATGCTGTTGTAGGAAAAATTGTGTATGCATTTACCGTGTGAAGTGTGCTCCGCCACAAGTCGCGCGGTAAGTGTTTAGCTCAAGTGAGAAAGACCCACTTTACTCTCCTAATACACAAATAATTATTATAACACCAAAAGAAGCATTAACCAAGGTTTTTTATCTGCTGCAATAATTGCTTATATATCACTGTCAATATTTGATTCAAAATTAGTTCAGGTTCAGACTTTTACCCTAACCAATTAGCCCACAGTAAATTTACTTGTTTGTATTTAGTGCGTTATGGTTATTTTACCTTTTTATTACCATATAATAATGTTTCGTACTTTATAATGCTATTTTTGTCTTATTGGCTACTTATTTACCTGAGTAAATAACAATTTACTTCTTTATTTTATATTTTTTATTACTTCATATGTAGTACGTAATCGTTTTTTCAATTACCTATTAAAGCGTTTGTACTACAGTATTAAAAAAAGAATAAAGTTCTATGAACTTTGAAATTTTTGTTTTTTTTGTGAAATGTATTTAATAGTATAAGCCCTTAAGAATTGGGGGTCACTCAATAGGGCCAGACGAAAAAATAATCCAACCATAAAACCCATCAACTTCCAAAAACTAAGTTACCCCCTACCTACCATCCTGTTAGGAGGGTGAAAAATGTCAGTGAACAAAACAATCAATGCCTCAAACAAATATTTATTTAGGTTTAGAAAATACATATTTGTTTCATTACTTAATGCACACACTGTGTAAGGTTATGACTCATTAACCGTACACACGTTGATTTGGGTGCACTGATTACAAACATCAACAACAACAATATATCTTATCCCGGTATATTTCCATGGTCAGTCGAATGGATGGAGCACTGGGGGTGTATAATGTCGGTGAAGTGCTAAGTCTCTAGGGGTAATATTCCGGGAGTACGATTCCGGTGTCGGGCTTAAGAATTTGACCATGGGGGTACAAATCCGCGGGTACAATTCCACTACCTCGTTTTGTAATTTTTTAAACTTATAGGCTAAGTATTGTATATCTATTATAATTTCTAATAAATTATCACAATAGAACATTTGGACTGCAATGCAGTTATATGCTGTTAACAACCTACATGCTGCCCAAAACATTGTTAGTGAGCTATTCTACGTTATCACATAATCATTCTGCTTATGAGTTTTTTGTATATGAAACATACCTTATTAGGGTTTAACTACAACATCACGGAAAACTCGAGACTTCTTGAACGAATCCAATCAGCATTTCTCTCACACATTTCCACGCTTCGTGATTTCCAACTATGTTAAAAGCCGCAACTGGTCGGTTTTATTGGGATTCGCAAAGTTCTTTGTCAAATACTTGGTGACAATTATACCTTTGACTTTGAACTCGGTTCAACATTTTCAACAAAGGTGTCAATGATACACCAGGCATTAATAAAATTGAACCATCACTTTCACCATGACAATAGACATTCCTGATTTTTTCCCCTGAAACGTTACTCTAGAAACAGTGAATAAAAACTTAATACGCTTAAGGCAATGAGAACAATTCTATGATGTTCTCAATAGCCTCCAAGTAACAGGTAAAAATATTTGAAGTCTTCGTCTACGATTTTTTCATGAAAACCAAACAATTTCTTTATTAAACAAGTTGGCACTCCTAAGGCAGGAGCCCCAGGATCTCACTTACCCATGTTCTTGTGTATTGATGTCCTTAAATTGTAAATGTAAGCATTCCTTGAGTTGTACCTCATTTGAAAGACCTTTAAAATAAGAGTACGATAGTGCGATCCCGGGCGTAAAATGTGGTTCTAATCAAAAGCTACAGCTAATCGAAGATAGCTTGGTGTATATAGAGCGCTATTGAAAACTATGACAAACTGTATAACTTTTGATTAGGGTTACCATCTTCCATCCGGGTTTGGACTGTTTTATTCTGATTCCAAAGACCTCTCAAATGTAGAATAGTTGAAGTCACGCTTACCTTTCAAAATGGCATAGACCATCGGTGGTTGTTTCCTAAGATTGCCCAAAAACGTGCCAAAAACTCAGTCAAAGAAGGACAATATTTTTTCATAAAAATATCGTATTGAATAAGTGCTATTGTTACCAAATGCCTGTAGTAATGCAAAGCTCTCTTCGTGGGCCCTCAGTCATGCGAAGTACAGAGGTAACCTGAGTATAATAGTTTTTTATTGTTGTTTATACAACATTGCTAAATTTCATTGCATTTTTCCTAGTACTTAGATGGTATTTAAGACATCGACACAGTGTTTACTAGCAAGTACATGAATATATAAAAATAAATAAAAATCTGCCTAGCTGTATTGTCTACAACCAATAAAATAATCCTGTTGTGTTTAAACTTTACCATTGAATTGAAGAAAGAACTGATTATTATCAATTTGATCGAAAGGATTTTATTTACAGTTCTCACCAATAGTTTGAAAATAAATTAAACTCACTGTAGTATGTGAAACTATCCAGACCACAGATGAATCGTATTACGAACTTTATTGTAAACATTTTATCTTTAAAATTACAAGAATAATTTATAGTTGGAAAATATCTTATTTTTCACTGGGATGAATCTTTAACAGTTTCTGCGTTTATTTAGGGTAGAACAAAGGTTTCTTAACCTACATTAAATCATGAAATACTTTTATAATGAAAAATTTAATTTGAACAGTGTTCTTGGCACAAAACTATTTTTTTACAATAAAGGTAAAGGTTAGAAATGCATTTGACAGATAATAGAATATTAGAGTGTATTTAAGTGTGTTTAAATTTGTTTACTCCACAAAAGTATTTATTAAGCAAACTGCAGCACGTTGTTAATTATGTTTAAAAAGCATAAGTTCAAAAAAGTCTTAATAAAGTCTCATACGTTTAATGTAAAAACATAAAGAAAAAATCGTGAAAATTACGTGTATAATTTCCTCAAAATGGCTTACGTTACAGAAATAAAAATGCACTGCATTGTACTGGCACTGTAAAGAAACTTGAAATAAGGAATTACAAATGGTCACCTAAAAATCAATACACGTTTTTTTAGATTTGTAAACCCGCTAAGCCTGTCAGTTTGGTGCAGCAGAGGTTATTATTCATATTTTGAAACCACAGTACAAGTGGAAACCAAAAAGCTATTTAATTTAAGCCTTCCACATCAAAGATGGTATTATTCCTTCAAATTTCCTCTTTCTGATAGGATATATTGCAGATAAAATACACAAGCTGGAGGATGTACCTCAAGAGATTGTGAAAGAAGGGAGGGTTGACAGATAGTGAGGGGGAGCCCATGCCGATACCCCCCGGGGGAAACGCGGTACACGCTGGGCGCAAAAACTGCAACACTGACATCAAATGAGAGGAACAATACCTGCAACATATCGACGCTGAATATAGCGATATATTCAAAGAGACGTCTCTGTAATTACAATCTGACATAGGGCACTACGAGAGTGGCGCTCATCTAAGAGTGGTCAGGCTATTTCAAAAGTTGATTGAAAATTAAATTTCAAACTGAACTAATTGCATTATTATTCTACAGGTTGGTAATATTAGGCTTTTTAAAGGAGGTTTGGAAAGCTATAGATGTTATCTAAATAGAAATATTTTATAAAAGGATAAAAGTGTTAAGTATTTTAAGAATTTTCAAGCCGAATTGATATTATTTTGTATGGGTTTTCTGCTTCATGCTAAACAGTAATAATAACAGAGGAATTTCTCTTAACAGGTGATGAAAGAGACTCCAATTCTTCTTGCAAATTCAATTAATAACGATCTTTTATTGCTTAGGAAATGGTGTTTGATTAATAAAATTCAAGTAAACGTAAATAAAACTAAATTTATTAATTTTGACTTTTTCGGCTTTGACTTTACAAGCCCTTTGGTCTTTCATTCACCAACCTCCAAAATTCAGCTCTGTTCCTGCCAACCTTTAGAAAAAGTAAAATCCATTAGATATTTGGGTGTGTTACTTGATGATAAACTTACTTTTGAACCGCATATTTTAGATTTACATTCAAAATTAAGATCACAAATCAGAAAATTTTAATTTTTAAGAAACTTTTGTAACACCTCACTTTTGAGAACACTTTATTTTGCACTAATTAATTCAAGATTACAATATGCCTTACCCTGCTGGGGAGGTACGTTTAAAACATTATTAGATAAGATAAGAACGACTCAAAACTATTTTTTGCGTATGATTCTTAAAAAGTCAAAATTATCTAGCTCTTTTCCATTATATCAACAGTCAAGTATTCTCCCGATTCAACATCTTTATATTTTCAAGGTCTTGAGATTGTTTTTTATTCGGAGTGGAAGTAGAGAAAATATAGTTCTTGTGCATTTATATTGCACAAGAAGCTTTGCAAATAAATCTTTCAAGTTACCTAAAGTAAATAAAACTGTTTTCCGACATTCTTTTCAATATTTAGGTCCCAAATACTTTAATCAGCTTCCGTTTCAGATAAAAAATAGAAACAATCTTAGAACTTTTTTTAAAGAACAATCACTTGGATATTTTCTCAACAGGATGTAAGCTATTTAAATAGCTTCTTGGTGTAGCAATATTAGTATTTAACTTTAAAGTACAACTCTTCTTTAAAAATACTTTTCATTTATTCAAATACAATCGTCAATTTATTCAACAAAAAACAGAACCCACAGATGTTACAGCAGGCAGATTAAATGTTATTAATATAAATGCTAGACTCTATAGTTTTTAGTTTGTAGTTATAATGTATGCAACTGGCCACACACCTTGTTAAAGTGGTCAGTTTAATTTCTCAAATTGTACAATGATTGTATATGTGTTATTTACTGTGAGAAATAAATTCATTTATTCATTTATTCATTCATGTTCGTAAGTGAAGTTGAAATAAACTAAAAATTGATCTCTATTCAAATTATTTTGTAACATCTTCAGCTTTCATCGTCAACCAGACAGACCTTAAGATACATATAAAAATTAATCATATATTTGCTCATTTATTTATTAAGTAACCGAAGAAGAAAAGTTAATGGCACTCTTCTGTATTGAACACTTACTATAGTACGGGTAAAGTACTGTATTCCATATTCATTTTTAATCGCATGAAGTTTTGTATATTAATGACAAACATTTGGAAATCTTTCGACACCTCTCTCAAATGAACTGAAATTATTTATTTTGAGTGGTGATTCTGCAAATATAGAGATGTTAGGAGGTGTCGTTCACCCGTAAGAAGGATGGGTAAGCGATTCTTCATTCTCACGACATGACTTAGGCCCGGCTCGTGGTATATGTCCGCATTAATAATGTATGGCGACGCTGGTTTTAGAATAATCTGTCGAGCTGCAAGATTTGTGGCTCCAGTCTTCGGGTCAGATTAGACCTCAGCGCTCACTTATATCTGGCCGGCCTTCCAACGTGAATTAAATTTTATGTTCTTAAAATAATTAATGGATGGTCGTAGAGGGTACATTTCAATAGGGCCAGGTGAGATTTCAAAACGTTACATATTTATCATAAAAATATCACGTTAATCTGTTCCATTAGTCCTCTTATATATAAAAATTGGACAACTTAGGTACGTACTGCACTTTTACGATTATTTTGAGGGTTTTGATGATGTTTTTTGTAATTTAGCTATGGTATCAATTAATATGGTTGGAAGAAGGCCAAATATCGAGTGACCAAGATGTGGGGGACAAACAGGTTGTTGAAACATCTTCGAGTTTCAAATTTCTGACCCAAGTAAACCCTGTACATTATATTTGGTTGATAACTTTATCTCGTCTAAATATGTTACATTGTAATGCGACAAATAGAAAAAGTCGATTGAACCTTAGACAAACTGTTCTTTGCTGAAATTCATAGTATAAGTACCCTAACCATGTGCAATGGTCTATTAAACATATTTAGCTTTAACATCCAGTATTGACGTTCATCTTAAAGTTTAATTTTCAAATGCTTTGAATTTAAAACTCTGTTATCCAACTAGGAAAAATACTAATGAATGTGTAATTTGACAAAAGTTGTTCTGAAACAGTGTTGTACTGAGAAACTCTGGATAATAAAGACATTTTAATTTATTTATTTACTATATGCGTATTAATAAAGGATTTTCAAATATATTCTATCAAAAGGCTAGAGTACGGAATACTATAAAATACAAAATGGCGGCTTTTTTAGTTTTTAATGCTTATTTTCTGAAAATATGTCGGCTTTGGGCCATGAAACTTGGCATGAATATACTTTACAGGCTCTATATGCGTAACAAGGAAGGAATTTAAAATATTTTCTCTCAAAAGGTTATTTTTAGAAAACTTGTTAGGACGGCCTAATTTTTTTAAGTGAGATTTTTTTAACGAAAAATCCAAATTATAAATTTTAAAATGGTGACCTTTTTAGTTTTTGAAGCTATGATTAAAGAATATGGTTTGAAGGTCTATCGAATACTTTCAAGAGACGAAAAGATAGAAATTTCATCTATAAAAAAATTAACGGTACAAAACTATAACGGCTATTTACAATATACTTATTTGTCAGATACCACTTACGCTACTCGTGTTTTACGGATCTAACGAAATAATAAAACCATAATCTTGAAACTCCGCATGGATAATCCTTTCCTTTATTTTGTTATTTTTCTAAAAATGTTTCACTAGACTCGCAGTTTTCAGAATTACAAATTTTAGAAGAGTCGGCGTGCTGGCCAAGGGCGACTTAAGCTAAGTTAGAAAACAATTTCTTCAACTTCTACCAAAACTTTTCGCTCTTTCTACTTGAATCTTCCATGTGATTGAAAACAAAATGGGAAATTAGGTTTCCTATTTTTTTGGCCAAGACCTTAATTACATTTTTTTCATACAGTTTTTTGTCTATTTTATAAACATACTACAACATACTGCTCAATGCTATGTACTGTAAAACGTCAAATAAATATAGTTACAGCTATTGAACGACCAAAAACGCCAGAGCAAATCAACTGTAATGTAATGTCTGAATGTTGTAATGTTTGGTTCAAAAACATTTCGAAAGTGATTTCGATTTTTAATTAAATAAATTATTTTAACGTTGGCCAAAAATACATTTGAAAAGCATTCGATTGCGTGGATCATGGAATTTTGATACAGAAATTTAGTATTTTGGGTGTGAGGGGGGCGGCGGCGTTGAGTTGGCTGGAGTCTTATCTCAGCAATAGAAGGCAACAAACAACAATTAACTTCAATTCTCAGTCAGGAAACAAAGAACGTCACTTTTCTGAAGTACCACAAAAACAATAGGTGTTCCGTAAGGGTCGATTTTAGGCCCGATCCTTTTCTTAGTATATATTAACGACATTTCAACAGTAATATCAGCACCAGAAAAATCCTTGAAAATTTTTGCAGATGACACTTCTCTTTACACTCATAATTCCAGTATCCCAGAACTTGAAAGAGAGACTTTCGGCAAGCTCAACGCTGTTTCCCAATACTTCTCCGACATCAATCTAAACATAAATTCCAAGAAAACAAATTGGATGTTCATTTCAACGGATCAGAAAAGAAAATGTTTAGAGCGAGCTGGCTTATCACCTCCGTCTGTTTTTTTAAACGAGGAGATTTTGGAAGAGTCACATTGTGTGGATTATTTAAGAGTGAGGCTGGACGATGGTCTGGGGTGGTCACAACATGTTGACAAACTTGCAGCAATATTAAATTCAAATATTTTTATTCTCAGAAATCATGTAGCTCTTAATAACTTAGCTCTTTGTAAATTAGTTTATTTTAGTTTAATTGAAAGCTACTTACGATATTCAATAGTGCTTTGGGGTCTTTCCAGTAAAAAGAATTTAAATCGAATTTTTGTAGTCCAGAAAAAGGCCATTAGATGTATCTCTAGGCTTGGGCCTAGGAATTCTTGCAGAGATAAATTTAAAGAATTACAAATTTTGACAGTTCCGTCCCTTTTCGTATATGAAGCAATTATTTATGTTAAGGAAAATAATCTAATACAGGCTCATCAACATCCATATCTCACAAGAAATAGAAATTTAAATCCATCAATTCAACACAGTCTGAGACTCTTTGAAACTAAACCCAGTTACATAGGCACCAAATATTTTTCATTATTACCTTTAGAATTAAGATAAGTAGATAACATAAAGAAATTTAAGAAGGCCCTAATGTCACATTTGGTAGAACAGTGTTATGACCTGCCTAATGTTTCCTAAAATTCCAATCTATCCACCACACTGCCATTTTCCAACCCAAACCTGATTGACAAAGTCGAATGACGGCTGGTAGAAAATAGAAAATTGAAGAATAGAATAGTATAGAAGTTAGAAGAATGACGGGTCTCATGCCAGTATGGTCTACGGGACGCACTTCGGAGGTAACAGCCAACAGGTGAAAGATCTCTTGCTACAGCGGGGCAAGCGGTGATGCTTTGAGACTTTGGTGAGACGGATCTCGAGCGACATGTGTAGTTTTTATTGTTTTTTTTTTGTTATCTGTTATGTAATTTTCTATTCTTCAACTGTAAACTAATTTAAGAACGTTGTTTGTAATTAATTTGTGTATGAGGTTAAGTGGCAGAGAGGACTTTGAATTCCTAACTTCGCCTCCTTAATAATGACATTTTTCAGTTCATCTCATTTCACGACTTGTCAATAACATAAAGAGCTCTATTGTCTAGTTAGTATATTCTCAAAATGATAATAATTCATGACCATTTTCAAGTTTAATTCTCTTATTATTATTTGCTATTTATAGTTCTAGTTCCAATCTTTAATTTTCGTCACGTTATTATTGCCTGCGTTACATTATTTGTTACACTTTTTTTTTAATGTCCAATGATTCATGTGCTCTAAGGGCAGCAAACTGAACAGGAACAATGACTGGGCGGGTGTTTAGTCTAACAGCAAATTGAGATTAAGCGGACTTCTATATTCCCCTGCAATATATATGGGAAGTCGATTCCTGTAAAACTGGATATAACTCTCGCAGAATTCTGGATACAGCACATAAAGGATGTCATAGGACAAATGGCCGGTATCATCTTTCCTATATATTGGACAAGAATCGGTCCCTTGCAATTATATCCACGATTACATTTTGCTTATAGATGTATATGTTTTATAAATCTTTATAATTATCTTTATTATTTTTTATTTGGTTTTTTTTACTAATCAGTGATAGCAAATGTCCGCAAAAATCCAAATAAAAATATAAAATCACCATCACCAACAATGACTTTCAAAAAAGAATTACTAACTTCTTACACAGTTTTGTAATTATCTCTTATTATGTATTGGTAATATATTATTTGGGTTACTAGTTGAAATGAAAGGGTATTTATATATTTATTACTCTGTTAGTAATTTTCTGTTACTTGGAGACTTTAGCTCTGCAAAATTTAATTATTGGAATTGTTGAAACTGTGAAAAGCTGACAGTTGTCGTTGCCACATGGTATAATTGGGCACTTCATGAAGTACCCAACGCGCCTGGGCACATAGTGTAACTCGATTTTTTCAATCGTGTGTGAATTATTAATGTTTTATTTGTGAATATTTTAAGTGTGGATTCAGAATTGTTTGTGTTTATGCTGAATAGACTTTAGATTTTTTTAATTCAAAATAGAAGCCAAATACCATTTTTGATATTCTACATATATATAAATATGAATATTTATCTATGTAGAATATATATGTATATATAATTATGTATCTTAGGAATTTAACTATGTAGAATTGTATATATATATATATATATATATATATACATAAATATATACATATACATATATATACATAAAATTTATTTATGTAGTATATCAAAAATGGTAATTGGCTTAAATTTCAAAATAAAAAAATCTAAAATCTATCTTGATAATGCTAATTTTAAGTTTAATGTTTGAATTAGCAAAGCTATCGAAGTAATCCTTAAGATTTGTACCAAAGCTAACTTAACTTTCACCTCCCTTGTGTAATGGTTAACAGGATGTCTTTCCAAAATGTTAATCCCCAACTATGAACTTACATTTTATTATGTTAGTTCAAAGGATGGGCTAGCAACACCTGAAAGTGTTTGTCTCAAGAGATATGAAATGGTTATTTTTTACTTTTTCACATCCTACATAAAATTCATCTGTATTTTGGCCAAGAGCTTACTCAATACATCTTGTCTATAGTGGCTTTGTCTAGCTTACCCAACGTCTTCATAAGGAATTCAAATTTAAACAAAGATCAATGGCTTTCATAATCACTGAGTTTAAAAAACCTCGAACAATCAGTTTATAAAGCCACTTTCCATTTCTTTACAGCACTTTTTTCTGTAAAGAGTTAGTAGGTCGTACAAAAACGAAGTGAAGACAGGATTGTGCCCAACTATGCCTGGAATGATTACTACGACATATATACTACCAGTAGACATATATACTACTGGTACAGTACATCGAGAGAACCAGTGGTTATAAACTACTGGGAGGTGCAGTATCACAGCACAACCAGTGTTTCAAGCTAAGGGCCACGCTGTAAAATACCGCGCGTTAAATTGTGTTGATTCAACACGCTGACAGATGGAGGCCAAATATTTGACACAGAATGAATGTTTGTGTTTGCAGCAAACAAAAATATAGAAAAGTCGTTTGTGATTTTAAACCAGGAATAATAAACGATTGTTATGATTACGATCAATACATGGATTTCAATTTTTATCTTTACCTCTAATCTAAGTTTTTTTTTATCTCTAAGTTTTTATCTCACAATGCGATATTTATTATTATTCATAATGATTATTCTTTGTATTTGTTGTTCTCTTTGCCTGTTGAACATATCCTAGTAACAGTAAAACCAACGTCTACTGCGGTCGAATGAGTGCTTAACGAAACTAAAAAATACCTTTATATTCAATTAATTGTAATAATAACCTCCAGAATATATTAGTTCAAATTCAGTCTGGTATTTATAGCAATGTTCATACGTTTTCGTATCCTAGTTTCGTTCGTCCTTTAACTCGGGTGCATTTAACTCTTTAGTTTGAAGTCAAATCAAATCAAGACAACTCAAAAAGCCTTTATTGAAACACAGTAAAACTGTTCAATAGTGTCATAAAATTGTTTTACTAAAATGAAAATAATCTCTTATGGTGTAATATAAAAATATTATAAATTAGCTACAGTTCATAAAAATACCTTACACTGTAGATAGCCCGCTCAACCAACTAACGCTTGAACTCTCGGCCAAATCGTCCTGCGTCCTGTTTAACTTGGATAGTTTTTGGGAGTGCATTAGAAAGTCTGATACCGTTGAAATGCACGTGCTTTTTAAATTGCGGAATAATGATAAATTACTATTCCTAAAGCTGTACTGAGTTTGCTGGTCTAAAAAATTTATGTTTTGGTGGAAAAAAAGACAAGCAACGATGTAAATTTTGTAAATGGACGGAAAAGTTATAATTTAGTTTTCTTTGAAAATGGGCTTTCAAGAAGAACGGCTTGGCTCCCCAAAGGCGGCTGTGAAAGTTTCTTTTTTGGTCGAAATACAAACTTGGTACGGAGACTTTCGCCCCAGATAGCGACTACATAATATGATAGGTAAGGATAGATAAGTCTATAATAGGTGGCCAAAGTCACTCTCGTGTTAGTAATTTTAGAAAGATTTTTAATGGCAAAGACTCCACAACTTAGCTTTTGGCAGAAGTGTTCCACGTGATCATGGAACTTGAGTTAGCTGGCTATAATCAGGCCCAGTAATTTCGTGTCGCCAAGGAAGAAAGCTCCTCGTTACCCAGCCATACAGCCATACAGGCAGTGAGGAAACATGATTTGAATGGTACATCTGGAATTGGACGATTTTCCATGTTGCAGTGTTTAAAAGAAGTTTGATGTTCTGAAACCACTGCAAAAATGTTGGAAGGCTAGAGCATGGAAGAACTCCTGCAGACGTCTCCGACGAAGCGAAGGTGGCATGCTTGTGATTTCCTTGGGCGAACATGTAGTATGTTCATTTATATTTTTTTAACTTTTATACCCATCTGCTTGTGTTATAGTTTAGTTTTTATTCGTTGATAGGTGAATGAGGTCGTTTCGGGAAATAAAATTTGTAATTTTTTTTGTATAATTTCAAAATTATAAGCGGTAGACCTAACCTAATTAAACAAAAAAATATTTTTATCTAATTATTTATAACATTAGGCTATTTTAAGCCTATTTAAAAAATATTTTGACACTAGTTAAATTCAATTCTTTTTAATATTTTTTATGTTGAATACATTCTTATATTTTGAAAAGTATTAAATTCTTACAACTTTAGGTGATTATAAAGGCCCTTGTAATACCATAATAAGTAATGGTTAGGATTTTATAATATAGTGTCTTTAAGAGATAGAGACTCGCCAAGGAGTGATACACACTCTTTCTCTCTCTTCCATCTCAGACGCAAACAATATTTTTGAGTTATTGGCGGTACTTCACAATATTCCTGTGTACTATGTTTGGCTAACTTTAGGAACGTCTTGAATTTATGTTTTCTTTATTGCGGTGGCCTCCGAGCTCCTCGGCTCTATTGATATTTATTTGTTCTCCTAGCAAAAATTGTTATTTACGATTCCCCATGAATTTGTAACTTCAAGTTGCATTTTCGGGGTATAAAACGGCCAGAAAGAAGTATACCGTTATAAGGAGTAGTATTATTGATTTTACGGTGAGCTTTACCCCTAGACATTCAACTGTAGACAAAAGGGCATTTAAAAAATTAATAATTTAAACTAGCTGTCATTCCCAAATTTTGAATAGTGAAAAAATCTACCTTCTCTCGGGAAGAAATTCGCCAGCACTCGGCCATGTGACTAACCGCATGACAGCCTTTTTGAACTGTCCAATTAATTTAACATCCCCTTTTTGTGTCATCGAAAGTTTTTCGCACTGTAACAATTTTTTCTTACCAAACAACCTAGCTATAGCAAAATGTTAGAGGTAATATTCTACATCTATCTTACTAAATCTTGAGAACAATTAAACTACAATTACTGAACCAACAATCTCGAGATTTTATAAAAAAATTAACAAATAATCATGCTCATTTCGGAAGCCTTCTGTAAAGAAAGCCCTCGTGTGGATACTGTTTTGGTTTCTTAACTGACCAAAAATACTATATGCTGTAATCTTTCATTAGATATAATTTGATTTGTGAGTTGATAAATATGTTTTAGTGCATGTCCCGCTATGATCTAACCAAGCGAAACTTCATGACAGTTATTCTCAGGGGTTTTTGGATTTTAATTCTTGTTGTCCTATATGGTGCGAACGATCAATCGCCAAATACTTTTACAATTAACAAGTTAAAAATAAATAAAACTAAAAAAATAAAATAAAAATAATTAAATGAAATTACTTGAAATAAGATAAATTTTATAGATAAACCATATTGATACCTTACATTCTAATGCCTACGATATATTCATTCAATGACCTATTTGGTCCTTCATGCAGTTGTACCACTCTAACGTCATCGATGAAATCTAGAACTCATTAGTTTTGTTCTCTAAGTGGTGCTTTTGGAATTCTTTGCCTTGGAGCTTTCTATTTGGTAGGTCCTTCCAATCTTTCTTAAATTAGTGTTTACTTTTACTGTTTCTGGAATATTTACCCTCCAAATTTCGCAGTAAATAAAATAATAGTTTAAATCATTCTGTGTTCGGTGAAGTTTAGGGTAATTTAATCGTTTTACTGATTGTATGAAAAATTGTTGCATTAAAATTCTAACCACTTCTTAGCTCACATAAAAATAAAACACTCAAGACTCGGCTAACACAAATATAAGGTGTAAGTTAGCAAGTTGTTGTTTCAGCTTAATTTAAATGGGCCTTGCGGCGGTAAAGTTTGTAATATAAAAACACGCCCGTAGAAGTACGCGAGTTGCTAATATGTTGCGCACATATTTCAACATTACTCGACTCGCATCTTCGCTCATGTCCTTCGCCCTCTCGTAGTTTATTTGCTATCAAATGTTCTCTCAATTTATCTCTACGCCAAGAGGATTGCGTTCATATTTATTTTAATTTCAAAAACGAAAACTAATTATTTTAAATGACGAATAAATTGTCTCAGATGTCTTTAAATTATTCAGCATAAAGATTCCTGCAATAAATGTTAGCCTTTTAAATTTCATAGTTCTGGAACTTTTCATTTATACAAATCCATAGTGCGTATTCTAAAATGTATACAGGTACGAGGAAGTTTTGTATAATGAACCTAGCTACCTTAAAGTGAACTAATTGCAAGTAACAAATTAAAGGTCTTAAACCAGCCATCCAGCGTTAAACATTGCTATAAATTTTTATTTCAAGTGGAGTAGTATGTATTGTTTGTCAAGTATAAATAGATAACGATGAACAGCCCATAACATTTTCCCCCACGTGCTATGTTTAGTTGAATTTCACTGCTTGTTATGAGAGAGTAAAATTATTATTTACTCCCACTGAGACTTTGACTCTCAGTGGGAGTAAAGAGATTACACCATACAATAATTACTTATATAATTTCTATTTATTTTTCCTAACAAGTAGGATAAAAATGCTGAGTGTGTAACAGGTTTCATGTTCATTGTCTCCCTCACGAAATGTCAAGCCATGGGCGCCGGCATTTTTCCTTGTGAGACAAAGTCGAACTTCTTCAACACACAAATAACTATTTTTAATCGGGTACTAGTTAGAACTCCCATGAGCCTTTACCTCATGTTAACATGTTCATGTTCATAATGTTTTCATAATGTCTCCTTCGAATGTTGCGCCTCTTATCACTTCACTGTAAATAAAATCACTTTCACCAAAGAGAGGTGATGTATTGTTTTTAATGGATTTTTTACAATCAAAATATGCACGTTCAATGCCATCATTTTCGATTGCTATTGGGTCCTGGTATTTATAAAACTATAGTTATTGTAAGTATAAGTTCATACTTTAAAGTAAATATAAAACATCGAGGGCGGATGGTAGTGTATTTCATTACTATGGACTAAAGTGACGCTTTTCGTATAAGGTCAAGTTTTTCGACCGAGGTTCTTGATCCAAGGTCGAAAAATTATCGAGTAACGAAAAACAACTTTAGTCCCGTGTGATGGACTGTATTTTTCGTTTTACCGCTAAATATATCCCGCTAACTACTTATAAATCCAACATTTTACAGCTTGTTTTCCTTTAAGTTTCTCCCAACGAGGCTTTCATCTTGTACTTGCTATTTAAAACATCTGATTGTTTCATTTTTGATTAGGTTTGACTGACAGAAACCAATAACTGATCCATTGAACTATCGATTGGTAAAATGAGCAAGTTTTGCAATATTGATTTTCATCTTGACTAATCAGAGGGAACATATTACTCACACCTTGATTGAGGCTATATTTTTACCCAATAAGCATTGACCTCCGGCATTGACGTCACGAGCCTTGGCTCAAGAGGCCTTATGGAAGTTTGGTAACCTTTTATTTAAACATTTTATTTTATTATCTTCTTTTCTTCAGACGTTGGTTTTACTACAGCAAAAACTACCAGCTGACGTCCTCAACTTCAGCCAATTCTTTAACTCCCTAGGGAGGAAAAGAGCTCATTTAGCCCCCCAATACATGTGATAAAAACTGCCGTTTTCGTAGCAAAAAAAATATAAATGAGATATAAAACTAGAATACTAATTATATCAGTGTTTGTTAAAAGGCCACGAGCTATTTAATTAAGTTGGTGAGATGAATGCAATACTGTTTGAAGATTTTTCACATTTTTCTACATTTTATCACCTCGTTCACATCATATAAATGAGGGTCGGAATTATGAAAATATTTCTTAGAAACAATGAACAGTGTTTGTAAAGCATGTATAGGCCCATGTAGTTTACTACATAAATTCACTAATTTCTGCTGCTCAGGGATTACTTGTCTACACCGTCAGAGCTAGTATTGCTGACGTAGACTCAAATTTATGTGGCCCTTGTATAATTGCACCCAGGGTCCCCCTGGGATCCCTCCCCCACCTCACCAGACAGGTTCGTGTTTTACTTTAATTAAATCTTCTGCTCTATCAAAAACCGTTGGTTTCGGTAAGAGTTGTTTGAAGCGCTGTTCCTTACTCAAGTTTCTAGACTTTAGAGAGTTTATTTCCTGGAGTAAGAATAAGCTGAAGACAGTAGAAAAATAATCACATTATTTAGACATTGTTTCATAAAATGTGCCAATATTTAATATTTAATGTTTAATGTTTATTTCGATTACAATTAGCTGTCTACAACACGTTATTGCGCAAAGTGCATTATTAAATGTTTGTTGTGTGCTCTGGAAACGGTACATCGATATTATACCGGTGTTAGAAAAAGGTATCATTGTTTTAATCAGTTATACTACTGAGCGTAAGCACAGAGAAGAATCAAACAGAGGTATCTTCTAATGTTGCGCTCAGAGGGTGTCGAGCGCTGGTCAGCGAGTGTCGAGGACTTAGTTCACATTAAGGCCGCGAAAGAGCAGCACCGTCGCTGCCCTCTCCTAATTTAACTTAATTGTAGCTAGTAACTGAATGTAACTAGTAACTAGTGACTTAACCGTAACTGTAACTGGAATTAACTATACCTAGTACTTGGGCGCAACAGAAGACCCATATGAAAGCGACCTCTGTTTGATTCTTCTCTGTGGCGTAAGCAAACTATTGGCGATGTTAAACTCTATTTCATGACACCGAATTTGAGTTTGATTTCATTTTATAGAATTTATACCTTTCGTTTGAATACTATTATTATTATCATCATTATTGACATCTTCTAGGTTTTATATAGAGTCTTATTTAGTCCCTTACGCCGTCAAATAAATTCGTCATTTGTATTATTTAAAAATATTTTAGTCATACAATAATTTAGCATTAAACCCGCTAAACAAACACTTATACCTTTTGATCATACAACTGCAGTAGTCAAATTTTTAAACGAATTGCAAGACAGTACCGATTGAAAAAAATTGAATAATATCTCGACATTTATAAATTCTTGCTTATGGTTCAAACAATGTTAACCCGATGCCACTAAACGTGTGTCCCATAGAAAACCTCGCAGTCCCCACATCGGCTGCCCTCCCACTGCGACACAACCTGCGATGCAGGCATCTCAAGCAAACAGCGGTGTTTACGGCCATCCGCCGGCGCCGGCGCATGTTTCACCGAGTATTTGTTCTTGAAGATAACCGAGAATAAATAGAGGCACAATTAGAATAAGGTACACAAGGGCTCTCATGCAGGGCGAGATAAGAGGGCATGAGTAATCACGCCCGGCTTACCGGCCTCGGCTTTAGGGATTAATGCAGGCTCCGCTTCTTTATCGACGACCACCCGCCATATATCTCTGGAGAACTATGGTATTGGAATCCGACCTGAGACTGCTCCTGCTCCCACTTACCTTCCGTTTCCGCATACGCTTCTTCGAGCAGTGGAGATGAACGTTCCTTCGCATATACTGAGGATTGGTGTTGTTTTATCAGGGATTTTATTGATTGTCAGATGGTTAGCAATTTTTTAAAGCAATAACCAGTCGAGCTTGAGTAATTAATTGTGTTAATGCTTAAACTTATTAGTTAAACTCAATACATGAGATACAGCGTCTACAGCCTTACAGCATGAAGTCTAGCGTGTAAATGTTTTTTTTTAATCTTCATACAATTACCTGTAACGAGAATCACAATCTAGAAGCTTAACTTTTAGTAAAAGATCTTTCTTGAAGTGAAAAAAGGTTTTACACATATAAGTTAATTTACAGAATTTTAGTTCTATACCAATAATATTTATAGTTTTAAAAGGTGTTACTATTCGTATGATACTTGTAATAATTTTTCAAATAAAAAATTGATTTGAATTTGACTCTAATAGACCAATAAATACTTAAAAACATGCGAGGTTGCCGTGCAAAAGGCCCAGTAGTTTGGGTTTTTGGTTATGTTGTTAGTGTTTGGCTCAGAACATGAAATACAAGATCCACCCCGTGGTGCCACGGCGCGCCACAGGGCGCACTACTTTCTAGTAGTTTTCCAAATTAGTTACGACAAAATCGGTAGATTAAAAATATTTCTCATGATAAATCTACATACCAAGTTTAATGGTAAACGTCCAAACTGTCTTCAAGCAAATTAACTTCAAACTGCAGCTTTCTATGCGTTTATATGTAGTTACATGGGAAGATTGAATCTATTTGACGTTAATTGGTTCGAAAGCTGTTTGCCATTGGTATGATTGTGTAGAATATTATCAAGTTATACATTTTGTCTTAACTTTTGGGACTCTGCCCAAACGACCTAAAAAATATTTAAAATTCCCTATGTTAATCAAATGGAAGAATTTTGCTTATCTTTGAAGGATCATATATTCTGATCCGTCAGAGCTACAAAGCTACAGAGCTACAAACGCCTTAAAATTGCAGGGAATTTAGTCCTCTTTAAATTTGTAACTGTATTTATATTATGTGTAGAAGGTACTAGAAAGTGGTCGGGCACCGTGGCACCCCGAGGTGGAAAACTTGGATTTTATGTTGTGAGCCATAAAACACTATTTTCTAAAACCATAACTCCCCGCTCCCTTGCATACCACTATTGGGTAAATTTTCCTAGACTACAACGAGACTACCACTTCATGTGTGTCGATTTGACGGTAAAGCAAAAACAATCCAACATCTATAAAAAAAGGAATCCCTCAATGCATTTTCACGTCATGACAAATATGACAAATAATTGTGAAAAAAATAGTGTTTTCCTTTTTTGTGTTAGTGACGTCTAATTTAAAAGTTTACAGGCTAGGCTATGATAAATGGGGATAATATCGTGTTTATCTCCAGAATAGTGGAAAGACTATATACTGAATAGGGTTATCTGAGTCAATCACATTAAAAAATTTTACCTGTATGTGTTTTATTTTATTTCTTTATTTAACAAATTATTTCAACTTTAAGGAAATTATACGCAGTTTATTCAGAATGTATTTATATAAATGAAACTATAACAGAGCCCTATGCAGTGTTTTATATAACAGGAATGAATAATTTTTCCCTCCTAATGACAGTTAGGAATTGAGCCTGTTTTATATGGATTTTGGAAATAATGTTTCCCATCCCATAAATAAAAATAGTATGGGGGAGTTGCAAAGATATCCTCTTTAATTAAGGTTTATTTTGACCATAGCCGAGGTTTAAAGTAACATTTAAGAAAAATAAATAAATAAAAACATAGAATTACGTAAAAGAAACAGTTAGATTTTTAATTAAATTAAAACACGATTACCTTTCCCCTTACCAATCTTCCTCGTTTATCCTTGAATCTTTTCAGTCCCCTTTCATCGCATAAGTATTTACATTTCTAATAATCAGCAGCCACCACCCTCCAGGAGTCTTCCTACTCCGTAAATTACGGCTGAGTAATGCCTCCCCCATATGCGGCGTGCCCCCGCATACTGCTCGAACGATTACCACCCTTAGATTAGGGCGGGAGGGTCCTTCGAAATAAATTTTGATCACTTATGAAACAGTGATCCTCATTTGTAAGGTATATATTTTGGTACTTTTATGTATTAATTCGTAACGTTATTCCGTATCCGAGGTATGATAGTGACAGTGTTCTCTGAGGTGGGTGATTAGTTGTTATTATTGCAATTATATTTGAGTTTTTATAATAGATTAAATAAGTTAAAATTTGAGCTGTATGATCAAAACAGCTCATTCAACAAGAAGTAGAGGTAAATCCATCGTTCCCTACCATGATTTCTTTTTAGATGTAAGATTTTTTCAGGTATTTCCAAAAACCTTTTTAGGTTTATTGAACTGAATTCTGAATCTTAATTTTTGTTTAGCCATGAAACATACATAAATGTTTTGGCCGATTAAAAAATAGTTAAGTTGTGCTTTGAACAAATGATAATAATTTACGTAAAATTGCCTTTAAACAACATGGGATAACAGATTTTATATCTATTAAATCTTTTAACTTCGTCTGTGTGGAGTAAAACATTTCTGTTTTAAAGCATTTTTAATACTCAGCTCAAAAGTATTCATTTTACACAAACTATTTTCTAGAGACAAAAAATATGCAAAATTTATTTACTCTCCAATTATATTAGGGTTACAACACAAATCTGCTAGAAATCTAAAAACCTTTGCTGCTTACACTGCAAAGGCACATTATGAACATTTTTCCGTGCAATAACTACAGAATATTTCGAATGTTTTGCTTATTTATGTTCCAATCCACAAAAATATACATTATTGCTTGGTAAAAAAACGTTGCTGTTTTTACCTTTAAACGTTTATCAAATGTATAATAACGTTTTGCAA
The DNA here is from genome assembly GCA_035578135.1 of Flexamia atlantica. Classification (NCBI taxonomy): domain Eukaryota; kingdom Metazoa; phylum Arthropoda; class Insecta; order Hemiptera; family Cicadellidae; genus Flexamia; species Flexamia atlantica. The sequence goes on from JAQJVK010000010.1 coordinate 34,139,342, forward strand.
AACTCCAATTTTTTCTCCATTTTCCATTTTTCTACTCTTTCCAAATTGTATTCTTTTTAATCCACTATTATAATAGGAAACGAATATGTGTAGAGCGATAAGACCTCTATAAATCCCCTCAAATTTCCACTGATATACATTTTTTAGTTGGTATTTAGATGTACTTTAAGATTTGACTTGTTTACCACTTGCAAAATACAGTATATCCTATACAGTATAGTTTCATAACGAACTACATGACGTAATTAAAACCGGAGACATGAGAAAAATAATCAAAAATATTATTGAAAATATAAGACGCCCATAGGAAGTGTATGTAAGATAAAAACATACGTACATAAAAATGCATACGAACATACGTACATGCATACATACGTACATTTTTTGGGATGTATACTTGATGGCGTTTGATTACATGACCGTCAATTTGTGTTAAACATAAATTTTTAAAAATACATACATAAGTAGAGTCCCACTAACCCGGACTAATGTGGACCGAACGGTGTCCGGGTTTGTGAAATTTCCGAGTTATCGGGAAATGAGTAAAAATAAGTAAAAATAAGAATAGTTTCTGTTATTTCTATAAGAAATCATTGATTTATTGCATAGGAAAAAATACAAAAACTACATTATCAGTTGCAAAAAAACTTAAAGAAAAACCAAAACTGTTTTATATGTGTCAAACCGAGCTCTGGCCTTGAATCTCAGTGCACTTTATTGCTCTGGCAGGCTTTCCGAGTTATCCAGAATTCCGGGTTATCGAATTCCGGATTTGCGGAACTCTACCGTATACATTTTTAACAAAAGAATATTTACAAAAAGGTAATTTATCATTGTAATCAGCGTGAAAATTTAACATTATGTTTACATTTTTTTGAAAATTGTTTATTTTCAATATGTCGGATCCTAGATTGCGGCCAAAAATGAGCACCCTACAAAAATGAAGAACTAGCCACCCAAAAATTATAGGCGTTGGTCCCAAGTCAATATTTAGAAAAATTCATGTAAATATGCGGTGAAGTAACTTTATTCAAAAGTGTTCAAACGTCAAGTTTTCAGCTATTCGTCAATAACAACAAATAAATATATTATAAGCCCATATATTAATTACTCCCGGGGAGGGGAGTGTTTCATATGGACGGCCCATGGGCTCATGTGCAAACCATTTTGCTTAAATTAGGTCTAACAAAGGTAAGATACCTACCTCCACCTTAGTGTAGGTTCAGCTATCAATCACAGAGATCAATAATGAAAACTTAAATATTTCGAACTCACTTTTAATTTTATTCCCTTGATCCCAACTTGAAGCAATTGTATCTTAATGCCTAACAACTGAATAAAATTAACTGGTGATTTGATATTCCTAAATTACAATCCACTGATCCAAATGTATTTCTTGCACTTTTTCAGCGGTCTCATTTGGTATCAAGGAATAAAATGCACTGGAGTTCCATTACTTCTAATATAAAGAGTCTTCAATGAATAAGTTTTTTGCAATAACTAATATTTTTCGGGATATATACTTGTTTGAAGCACTTCGGGAAAATTACTACACTTTAGAACCAAGAGCTAGTTGAATTCAATATCGAAAACTTTTAAACATTTTGATTAGTGATATTTTGTTCTTTGTACACATAATACCATTTTAACAGTACTACTCTGGAAATATGGCATTGGTAGGTTTGGAATGGGCAAAGGAGAATAATGTTATCAAAGTAAAACTTACAATATTTCCGTTTATTTAAAATAAATTACAATACACAAATACACACATATTGTATAGGATCTGTATGTTGTCTTGTACCTATTCGTATATTCATCTGGTATACACAGTGTAAGATTTGAGCAACATGAAAAAGCATACTCACAAAAGAATCAAAACCGTCTACAATAATTGTAAATAAAACTGCAGAGGTATTTCAATAAAATATAATACAAATATTGACTGTTTGGAACCAGACAATTTGAAGCAGTATGAATGACAATTAATAAAAACAAGTGGTTAACTAAGAAAATAACAAACAAAATTACTTTAGGACGGAAACTATCTGGATCCCCTGCAGTTCTACTATGGAAACCTACTTAAGATCTATTTCAACTATATTACATGTTTCCAAGGAGATATACTTAAAGATACATATGTATAATATTTTTTTAACATTTTTGCAGGATTACTTGTTGTGGCTGATTTCGATATATATTTTTTGAAAGATATTGTACAGGCAGTGTTTCAGTAAAACATATTCTTAGAGTTCACGGGATTTTTTACAGAAGTTGATTACATGTTTTAAATTTTCAAGTTACTGATGATATCGTATTGCACTGACCTGTGAAATTCTAAAATCGCTTAGTCAATATTTTATTGGAATATAGCGATCATTCAACATGAAACATATAGTAATAACACAAAATTTAAAAAATAGGAAGAGCCATATTAAGGTTAAACATGTTTCTCGTAAATTCCAAATTTGAATAAATTAAACGTCAATTGTGAGTGGTATATTATTTGTAAGAGCAATTTCGAATTGTGTACACTTAGTGTCCAGTCGATGTCAGATTTAAGTACAAACATCCGTAAAATTTACACAATATATACAATTAATTAAATTGCTTCAACCTAAAATTATTGTAAGAATGCCAAAACGCTAATAGTAAAAACTAAAATAAATAACTAAAGCATTTTAGTTATACAATACGAACAAATACTTTGTATCGGTAAATTATCTGAAATAAAACGATGTATAAAAGATATAAATGTAATAACGCCGCTATCACAAAACAAAAACTTAACTAATTACAAACAAATTTACAATGTGACTATAAAAAATTACGTATGAAGGTATTAATTAAGAGAAAGACATCGCAGTCAGTTTATTTAAAATTAAACAGGGCAAGGATTTGAGATTAATATTTAACCGTTTACATAGTCTATAAAAACGTATTGAAACTTGATTAAAAAGTTCAAAGGTAAGTGCTATATGGATGAGAACGTTTAGCTATTTGGAACCGTATGGATGTTCAGGTGTCTTTTTAGTCATGGAATATTTCAAAGCCCAACCATTTACTACAAAATGCTATAGACAATATTAATAATTACAAAATACAAAAGTACTAAATTCTAGACATTTTCCTGCTTTCACAATGGGTTTATTGTTAATATCATTAGTCAATTAATGATACATTCCAGAATTTTTTATTTCAAATTTACATTCTTAGAACAACTGAACTAATATCCAAACAACGAAAATCTATTTCTAACAGCATAATTTCAAACCAAAGTAACAAGTTACGATAGAAAAAGGAATAACAGTAAACGTAACAACAAAATAAAACCTTAACAAAAAGTCTTAATTAAAGATTTATTTTACAATCAGAGCAACGTTAGTTAAAGATCACTTAAAAATACGTCAAATTAATTTACCGGAGAGAAGATATATTTCCTTATATTCTTGCTATTTAGAACATTTTTTAACTTTTATTTTAGTTTTCGGGTAAAATGGTACGGTGCAAATAAACCACTTTTTAAGTGAACGTTTTACGATGACTATTTTTACATAAAAATATACTTATAGATTTAATTTATATAATTTTATAATTAAAGCTTTTCTATAAAGCGAGAACTATGCTAAAACATGAACAACATGCATTTATGTTTAAAAACTACTTTACTCGTTTAATAATTTAAACTGCAAAAAAACGAATTCGATCCGAATGAACTATCGCTGCAAAATCTACCGAAGCGTTCATATTTTGTTTGGAATAACCATTAGGTGAAAAATACTAATGAAACGACTTAAAAGTCTAATAATATCGATTTACGTATATCTTAAATGGCACACTAAGACGATTTAGCAACACACTTCAATTATCTCGATACTAAACACTAAAATACACAGAAATGTACAACAATAGAGGTTTCAAAATATGTTCAACTCTAGAAAAGTCCTCAATGTCGAATGTCACCTATCTTTGGATGTAACGTTATTTTTACAATTTGGATTATTTGGTTGTTATTTATTTACAAGAAGGGCGGTGTCTCTGTCACACAGTACCGGTCGCGTCTCGGAGTCCAGCAAATGTAGGAATGTACGAAGCCATGCGCCACATTCAGTCTGAAAAAGAAAATAAAAATCAGTCAAAATAAAGTTTAAATAAAGCAATAAGCTGTCATGCGTCAAGTGGTTAACAAACGAGAATTGATTTTGAGAGGGCTTAACACAGAACTGCATATATAATATTATTTTAAACGACAATGATTTATCTCTTATTAATATGAGAGTATCTGGCAACAAACGTGCAATGGGAAAGAATCTTTAACAGTCTACTCTAAAAAAATACCATTTGAAATTATGAAATGATTGAAAATTATAAGAAATCAGACTAAAGGAAATTAGTCATTCCAGTTCTAAACATTATAGACAAACAAAGTGAGTGAAAAAAGTTTGAATCATAAACAGTTTTACCATGCAATTGAAAGTACGTCTTTAGAAAAACTTGTGTTATCGACTAAAATTATTTTTAAGATGAAAATTGTATAGTTTTGTTGGCCTTTCGGTAAGTACTGGCTGCGATTATGAAAAAAAAACTTATATCGCAGTTAAAACCGTAATTTATAAATTACCGTAACGGTCTTGGCAATTTATATACTTGATTAATTTTCGCACTTATCGCTCTAAAAAAATACTAATGAAAAGAATACAATATCTAGCGTAATTTTATGCTATTGGGGCGTTATTTGAAGGAAACTAGTATTAAGAAATATTTGTTTAAGTGTTCATCATCTTATACATGAAATGTTTGTTGTATATTTCATGTATAAGGTTAATCCTAACTAATATAGCATTAAAAGATCATGCCATACGCTTTAGGGATTAGGAGGGTCTTTTCACACTACACTACAGAAGAATGTTTGTATCCCTCCGGCATCTAAACTACAATTCTGATGTGTTTGTTAATTTTTATATTAAAACTAAATAATTTTTTAAACTGGATTAAAATCTATTCTAACGTGTTTGAATAACATGCGCACAAAATGAAGTAGATAACACATCATGCTGAAATAAAAATAAGCACTGAGCAAAACAAATAGCAACCTATAAACTGTACCTATTAATTCTCTTAGCTTAATGTAACGATTTACATGTTGCATTTCAATGATTTTTTACAAAATTACCACGTATATCATAGTGTTCAAAAATAAATCCCATGCACATACACAGAGATAGTGAGGTTTGCGATCAAAGTCGTAAGGCGCTATATGCATAACGGTATTTCATTAGTAAGCTCACTCTTTGGTAAGTGATTTCCGAACTGCAAGCATCAGTAATCAAGTTCGTTAGTGCGATAGAGGGCGAACTAAGAGAATTACACCATTTCACAATATTAGGCTACAATTTTGAAATATTACTGTGATTCTAGATGATTTAGTATCAATAATAACATACTGTCATTTCTTACTACTGACTTCTAAATATTTGGTCAAGACAAATAATTAGAAATATGATTTGCTATATTTTCAATGGACTTAACTTCTCTTGTTATCGTTCGTGCTTTCAACACTGACGAGTCAAGGCCATGCAGCGCGACAACCACAAACACATGCAATTATTATAGCTACAAAACAATGTATATGTGAATTCAGTACCTTTCCACTGTGCCATTCCTCCTAAAATACCCAGGCGTTTTAGCACCAAAAGATACTTTTAAATAGTCCCTTTAAAACACGTTGTCCATGCGCAAAACTCTTCTCGGATGCTTTATTGTAAGGGTGATCAAATTCTAAACTACGAGAAGAAACTGACATCCGCCTAATAAACGACGTTACGCTTAATTCGTTTGATGACTGCTAATGAAATTATAATATATTGTGGGGGTTTTTAATCAAGCTTAACTTAACCTCGAAATTCAAATATGAAACAAATTGTTGCTAGGATATAGAAGACAATAGGTATTCTAGTTATTTACATAATATATAATATTTTTAGGTGAGACGTTGATTCTTAAAGTTATCCCCTACCTTCCAAATACGGTACGCTTAAACTACAAGGTTTAACAAACTGTAGTTCATCGTAGATATTGAAGAAAAGATAATATTGACAAGATATTTTAAAGGTATTAAAATATGTTTCATATTTTTATCATTTCGGTCAATTTAAAATTTAGGTGAATTATATACATCCACCCTGCTTAATTTAGCCTAAGCTACGTTATACGTTGTACTAATCCAAAAGGTATAGAAAATATAGAAAAAAGATAATTTCTGATAATATAGAAAAAATATACGTATAGAAAAAGGCCTTAGAAATTACTTAATAACTCTTGATCTTTTTCAGTGTTATATTTTTATAGTCAAGATAATTTACAAAACAATAAAATCGAGTAAATCGCTTTATTTTAAAAATATTTAAAACGATCTCTCGATTGAAAACAACTTCGGTGTTCTGATCTGTAAAATAGTGAACTAAATAAATCAGCAGGAGAAGAACTTTTTGCGCCTAGCACAAGTGAAAAATGGATGCACCTGACAAATAAGTCATAAATACTGGAAATACAGTGAACCGAAATACGGGGAGGGAAGCGCTATATTTTCCAAATTTCCAGCAGCTAATCACGGTATGATTTACAAGTGCCGGAGCGCGATGATTGCAATATGAAAAATGTATTGCGGCCACAACTGATGGGCCGGTGAGCATGTTTTGTGGCGGGGGGGGGGGGGTGTAAGTGAATCATGGGGTACGGTCGGTCCATAAATAACAGGGGTATGCAGGCTCAGAGGTGTCAATACGGTTACTATTACTGCTCTAATGACACCATAAACTATGGTCAGTTAACAATTAGCACTAAGATAGAACGGCACTCTATCCATTCGTTGGGCTCGCCCCGTAGTGGAGGCATTAGTTCATTTGGGGTTCAGAGGAAAGCTAGGCTTTAGTAACACGTTCATGGGATACGGCTATGATATCGATCAGGGTTTCTATAGTTATAATTGCGCTGGGCGTATGTTTACTGATGAGCACATGGGGTGTGGTTAAGCTTGTTGATGAAGAGAAAACACTTTCATTGTTCAAATTGTACATACGATGATCTGAAAATCAAATTATATCAGACGACATATAACTCCCCTGTTTCAGTTCATAGACATTCTCAGTTAGTTTCAAACGCTTGAAAAAATATTTTAAATGGTTATTGACTTAGGTTTTTTTCGCTTTCTCCATAAGAATAACATTGGGAATATTACTTAGGGTTGCTACTAAAGGTATAAATAAAATCCTGGAAGGTTCGAAACCAATATTTAGTAGACATCAAATAAAAGAAGCCTTTATTTTGAGGCAAGCTCTATTATATGTTGAGAAATAGAAAGAAATATAATTTATTTTTTCCCATGAAGTTAACATGGGAAACAACTATGTTTACAACTAACGATATCTCTGAACCCGAAAGATTTATAATTCAAAATATTTCTATTTGATTTTTTTCGCAGGATTCAATGATTCAACAGAAAATTCGGTTTTGTTTATTTTTCTGACTGAAATAAAAAACACTTTTTTGAGGGTTCATTCTAAGAATTTTCTCCCTTCCAAACTCCGCCTGGTTTTTAAACCTGTCCGAATAATTATGCTTTACTTTCCAGCCAGTACCAAACTTCTTAACACCTTTCTTTCTTTCTTTCTTTTTTACAGTAATGATTAACGACCTATCAAAAAATATTCCAGTAGGAACTGTAATTTATGCAGATGATACTACTTTTTTTACAAGCAATACTAATTTAGATACTCTTCATCAAACCATAGATTCTGCAGAAGTTAGTGCAATAAATTGGTTTTCCTCAAACAAATTATTATGCAATTAAGAAAAAACTCAAAATTTAATAATTAGTTTATCTACACAATTTGAAAATGTGCAAACAGTAAAGCTACTAGGAATAAATATAGACTCAAAATTAAATTGGACTTCTCATATTGATACTATATGCACTAGGATTTCCCGGGTGAGCTATCTTCTATGGAAACTAAGAGATTATCTTTCAGCTGATTATCTAAGAATGGCATATTTTGGTTTATTTCAATCGCACATCTCTTATGGTTTGATTCTTTGGGGTCACTCTCCATCGGTAAAAAATATTTTATTAATCCAAAAGAAAGTCATACGAACTCTCTGCGGGGCTGGTTATTTTGATTATTGTCGACCATTATTTACTCAAACCAAAATTCCAACAATAATAAATCTGTATATTTATCATATACTAGTTTATACTAAATCACACTTAAGCTTATTTACCACTAGACAGGAGATACACTCTCATAATACTAGAAATAGGACTAAACTTAATATCCCCCAACACAGGCTAACTAAATTTGGATCATCCCATATAGTAAACTGTGTAAATTTCTTTAATAAGCTTAATGAGTCTGCCCAAACCACTTCAATTAATATTTTCAAAAATAAATTGCTTGATTGGCTATTGCTTCACCCATTTTATGTGGTTGAAGAGTTTTTAAACTGTCAAGTATATCTTATTTTCTAACTTATCCGAAGAATAATATGTTCATGCAATGAATTGGATCATTTTAATTTTACTTTTTACAATTTTAAAAATGAAAGAAGTTTGTAATTAATTGACAATATGTTATTAATCTTTTATGTACTTAACTATTTCCCTGTGATCGTTGATTTGTGTAATTTAGAAATTAAGGAAAATTATGTGACAATGCCTATTTCATTTTGTATCATGATCAATGGCAATAAAAACTTTGACTTTGACTTTAAATTCAGGTCATCTTACGAGAATAATTGTACTTTAAGGCACATAATATAAAGAGTTGTACAAATTTGAAACTTTTGGCAACTGGGTAATCTTAAACGACATAAATTATTATGTTCCCGGGCTTAAGTCTTGCCGTGAGACTACGGTAGTAACTTTTCCCTTGTAGAGAAATTCGCTCAAACTTGTTACTATAACAGAAAATCCCAGAATTCCTCATGACGACGAAATAGGGAAATAATAAATTAAATTAATGCAGAAGAACATTTTAACTATCACGAAGTGAGGTATTTAATCGAGTGAGGTTTAATTGATACTGGACTCGACTGGATGGCCGACCAAATCAACCCGCCATTTATATGCATATGCCATCTTGACTCACAATTGTGGTGACGGCCGTGAAGTTAGGACCACCGGAGTAAAAGTTAGGAAATATTTGGTACGCACATGATATATTCATGTAACAAATGGGATTATTCAAAATATCAGCTCGGATTCTCTTCAGTACAGATGAGTGTAAAGATAAAAATCGGTTGTTTTTTTTTATAAGGGTTTCGTCTGGCATGAGTCATAGTTTTTGTTTTTGCGTTATATTGGATTCTTAGAGGAATTTTAAATATTATTATAACATTTTAAAAATCAACCGATTTGAATGACAACGTGTTTTTATCGGGATGTAACATGTATTAGTATTGCCAATAAGCGAGCTGTTGGAAAATCTATCTAATACGATTCTATTTATCATACCTTTTAATTTTGCAAAAATAATATAATAAGTTACTAAAAATTCTAAAAATCAAGAAGATAATCTGAAAACGAGGAAGAACAGTAATAATCTTCAAAGCGATCATTTTATGAATGAACAAACTCGTTCATAGAAAAAGTAACCAAAGGGTTTCCTCATTTCGATCGTCTAATTGGTGTAATGGCGCTGGTGGCGGATGGCGGAGGATAGCAGTCGCATGTGGGTCGCGCGGGTCGTCCATAACTCCGGAGCCAATGGATCGGAAGAAACGGTGCTTCTCTAATTCCATATCAACTTGCAGCCGGCTTATGGTTGTCTCTGCTGAGCTATGGGGTCCGATCGCCCCCATGCCCCCCCCCCCAAGATCGACGTTCCTCTCCCTTCATCTATCTAATACCCTCGGGTTTCAGAATATTATGGCTAAATTACACCACCGTAAATGTACAATTTGTTTCAATACTATGTGTTTTATTTAAAATCGGTTTCATAACGAATAAACCTAACCATACATATTTTTTCTTATTCTTAAGTTTGAGTTTTAGTTTGTTTAATACCTTTACTTAAAAAAACTCTGTATGCAAAACCAAACGATAAAAATTATCTTAACTTTTCTATTGAGAATAACTCTCATAAATAAAAGAGTAAATACCCTACTGCGCAACCCTGTTTAATTTTCTCTATATGAGGTGTTTTAAATATTGGGCGAAGCATTGCCCACAATCGAGATATAAAAGATAAACAGATTTGTTTTCGTTTGAAGGTATAATTTTACAACCGAAGTGTAGGTATTTTTATGCCTGATAAGTATTTTCTGGAGAAAGGACAGAAATATCGAAATAGTACTTCAAGGGTTTACTAAGAAAGTGTTAGCTTCAAAATTTAAGTAAATAAAATATCGGTCACAATGGAATTATACATCGGGGACATTTTTTAACGTCCACTGACCATCCGGACATCGAACAGTAAACAAGCTCGGCTTGTAAGACCGGGGCAAATATAGGAAAAAAACGCCAACTAGGATCGGGACGAACGATTTCACGGACAAAAATAGAGGGAGTCGGCAGTGGAGGGAAATAAATTTTGGCCGAGAAAGATAAGCCGACAAAGCGAAGTCGTACATCTCAGCTTCTAAAGAGTACTGGGTATGTTTCTATCTCCAGAAATATAAATAAAATAGAAATTTCAAGCCGGGGGAGGTTTGTTGTGCCGCGCCGGGACGCCGGGGGGGGGGCGGTGGCGTCGAGCGCCAAAACGGAAGTCAGTCGCAGAGCCAAAAAGACGAGACAGCAGAGAATACTTGTATATACGCGCGAGGAAGCGCGCCCGTCATTATGTGCGCGAAGACGGAAGTGCGATTTTGAATAAACTTCCTACCTTTGCCGCATGCGGATCTTTCATATCATCTCGTATAAATTCTGATGATAACTCTGCAAAACTGTTGAATGGAACGGTTTTATCACCTACACAAGGTGGTTTGGTTCTATGTAAAATATATAAAATATTCTAAATTGCTTTTAAATTCTAAACAGATGCTTACTTAACATTTGTCACTTATGTAATTTGTTTGTTTGAGTTATGTTGTTATATAGTTTGTTTATAAACTGTTAAATATTCGATAAAAAGGTAAATTATTAAAAAAAATTATTCAAATTTTAAAACCGCTACTAAGACGAAAAATATATTTTTTTGCTTAGAGAAATGAAAAATATTAAAACTAACTACTATCTAAAAAAATTATTCAAATTTTAAAACCACTACTAAGACGAAAAATATCTTTTTTTTCTTAGAGAAATGAAAAATATTGAAACAGACTACTATCAAATTATCTATTAAAAAACCGACTACCACATTAAATTACTATTCATTCGTATTCACTAAATATTCGCCCCCAAACTATATAAAAAAACAATGTAAAACTGAAATATCGTACTTGAAATATGAACGAGCAAACAAATCAGTTGTTGGCAACCAAATGACTTTTTGACATTAAAACCATGTCTTTTAATACTATGTAAATAATAAATTTATGCTAATTATGTCAACAACCCGAATAAAAGCTAATTTTATAATTGTTTATCCAATACGTTTTTTTCAGTTGTTATTTTATACAATAATATTTGCGACCCCCGTACGGAAGTAAGATGTGACTTCACTTGGCGGGAAACCGCCACCACTTTAACCCCGCCCTGTGCTTCCGTTGTCAAACCTGACGTCAGGTCTTCTCGTTTTGTGGAGTAGGCTTCGCATAAAATATCCATTTCTATTAGAACTGGTAAATTTAAAAATTGAGTTTAAAATCTAATAATAATTAATCTATTAAAACGAAAAGTTTCATTTCGTGAAAATGTCTATTGCACGACGAGAAATCGAAAATCGATGCAATCAATCGACGAGAAATGCGAAAGGGTAAAAATATCGCTTGACATCTTTGACATAAAGTAAACAAAGTTAGTTTGAAAGCCCTTTATATCGTAATTATAGCATGTAATAACAGACTTCTTCATTGCGTGATTCATCGCAGTGAAAATGTCGAGTCTGTTTGAAAAATAAACATATTTTCTAATCCCGAATAGTAAACCTATACAATTCTGTAACAAAGGTCGAGTTTGTAGTGTAGGGGGAGACGGAATCCAATAATTCTGGGTCCATCCACGTACAGCACGACGCGTGCGATATTTCACATTGGGTAAAAATAGCAATAAACGTGGAAAACGCGATATATAGCCCGTAGTGACATAGGAGAGGAACGTGCAGCGGAGATATTGCGTTGACAATACACGCTCCTCACACGCCCACACACACGCGCATACGCCGCCGCGCTGTTGTGTAGCACCGCGGGGTACCCAGGAATTACAGGTAAACAAATACAGTATTTGTATGAGTAACAGTGCTAATCAAAACTATAATCAGTAATTAAAATTATATTTCGACAACATTACTTGGCGTTATGAGAGAATAGAACTGACTATTCGATTTAACTTGTGAGGAGCCTGAACTTTTACATAATGGATAAATGTATCAAAATTATTCCCTAACACTTCTCTAACTTTTCTATCCCAACAGATTCCTGGATAAGTTTATAAAGCCCAGCTATATGCTATTCGCCTATACTTTTCACTCGATTGAAAACGTGGACATAATATACACTGCTGTAATATTTAGCGATAACAACAATAAAGTGTTATTCATGAAGGATCATGAACAAGTCCTGTAGATGCCACCTCGTTTATATGGGACACACAACAGAGGTAAGCAGAGAGGTTCCGATGTAAAGGGAGACCCGGCAGTCGAGTCTGAGACAACAGCTGAGAGCAAAACCGAACCACGCGACCGCCCCGGCGCCACGGCTGGCAAAGAGAGTGGAGAGTCAGTGACGCTGAAAATCGGGAAAAATCGGTCTGATAACCAAAAAGAGTAACTCTTATACGGAAAAGTTATTTTCAGATATCTGTTGGGCTTGTAAACGGGGGAACGGTTTTATGTATTGAGAGCCTGGATTTACGTTGAGCGTAACCGTCTAAATCGAAAACGCTCGACACGCTCGAAAGAGTCTCGAGGCTCCAGCAATTAAAATAATCCAGATAAATAACGTCGGTATGTGTGTAGCGGTCGGCGACACCGGCCGGCCGCTAATTGAGCTATCACTGCTTCGATACATCATCAGTCATAAATAATGTAGCGGGAACACGATTTACACCGGCCACACCGACTAGTCGCTGGCCGTCCGGAGAGCGCAGCGACCAAAAAACAACTACACTCGCCGGATTTATTTGATTGGAGAAATTTGAACGGCGGTTTAACGAAATGAATAAATCGCGAGCCAGGATATTTATGATCGGTAGATTAACATATCCCCGGATGGGTGGGGCGGACCTCACACCGGACTTAATCGAATAAATAACTCGCGACGCGTGAGAAGAGCGGATGAAACGAGCGTAAGTGCCACTGACGAGCGGGAATCGAAAACGGCACGGTGCACACTCTCGTGAGATTGAAGCACAGTTCGGTGTCGAAGGGAATCGACAAAAATAAGAAAATATTTTGACGGATTAAATTATATAATGTGTTTGAATCCGGTTTCTGTAAAAACCGAGACGGTGTCTATGACCGATACAAAACGGATTAAAGAAACAGGCAAATAATGAAAACAAAACATAAGAAACGAAATTATGCGAGATTTTAGCGTGTGGGATGCAATTGCCATGCCAAAACCGATGACAATTAATAAAGACTGAAATGAAAAGAGCAACTAAGTTCGCAGAACAACAGACTCGATAATTATTCCGTATTCCGCAATACGTTAACGACGGATTACTCGAGATTCAACAGACAATGAGGCAATAATGAACTAACGGCTCGGAACATACGACATAACCGCCAAGGAGATGGAGAAAGTAGATAAGGGCCCGACACGTTCCAACGAGCCAAGATTGAGGGGGTTGCTCGCCATTATGCGTGCGATTATCTTTACGTGTTGATAACGCCGGAACATTAGTTGGGCGATAATTACGGAGCTGAGAAATGCGAGCGTTGCATATTAGCGATGAGTTGTTGCAGGTCTACGTCGGAGGTAGCGAATTATATAATAATAATAATAATAATAATAATAATAATAATAATAATAATCTTTATTGCTGTAGGACAAATTAACAATTTGCATAGCAAGCGTCAGCAATTACAGTATAATAAAATACAACAGGTTTTTAAACTTTATAAAACTAGGTACCAGCCGGATCACATGATTTAAAGGATTTACCTCAAGCCGGTGTTTCCCTTCGAAAATGGTCCATGAACTCGCCCACCGAGTAGAACACGTTCGACACTAAAAAGCGTCTTAATTTAGATTTGAATTTTGGTTCCGAATTTTCTAATCTGATGCTCTCCGGAATTCTATTTAATATGGCAACACCCGCCAATGAGGGAAGGCGATCCATAGCCGCCAACCTATGCTGAGTCGTTCTAAATACATTTCTAGACCTTGTGTTATAAGTATGGATATCTCGTCCCTGTATCAAATTGGTTTTGAATTTGCAAAGGACAGCAAGTTCTAGAATGTACAACTCAGCCAGTGTTAGCAGCCCAAGCTCCCGGAAAGCACCCCGACACGACTCTCTAAAGTTGAGTTTTGCTATTATTCTGATGGCTTTCTTCTGGAGAACAAACACACGGTTGAAATTTCTCTGTGAACAACCACCCCACAGAGCAATGCCATAAGAGAGATGACATTGAATTAACCCGTGATAGGCCATCAGCAATAAGTCTGTGGGACAGTGTTGCGACAGCCGTCTTAGCAAGTAAATTGCAGATGATAGCCTCTTGCAAACACTGTCCACATGATCGGACCACGTCAGCTCGTCATCAACGAGCATTCCGAGGAATTTAGTGACGCCAACTTCTTCGATGACAGTGTCATCTATCATAGCAGTTGGGCGACATCCATTTAGAGCGGTGCTGCCTCCAAATATCATGCAGTTGGATTTCGAGGGATTTACTTTGAGATTTTTACTTTCGAAGCATTGAATGCAAAGGTTAATTTCTTCAAAGGAAATAGTTTCGATTTCATCGATATTGTTTGAACTGAAACAGAGAGTCGTATCGTCCGCGTACTGGACAATTTGTCCTCTTGGAATCACCAAATTCAAGTCGTTCACATACACCAAGAATAACAGGGGCCCGAGAATCGATCCCTGAGGGACACCATATCTCAATGTGGTTGTATGTGAAAACACCCCATTCACATGGACCTGCTGTGACCTTCCGGAGAGGTATGACCTCAACCACTTGTGTGATAGGCCACGAACTCCAGAGTTCCACAGCCGGTCAAGGAGGATGTTATGCTCTACACAATCAAAGGCTTTGGACAAGTCGAGAAAGACACTTAATGTCGTGTTGCGCTTATCCAAACCACTAACAATCAATTCCACTAGGCGGATGATTGCATCAACAGTTGATTTACCTTTTCGGAAACCAAACTGTTCGTATGATAAAATTTTGAAACCCTCTAAGAAATTTAGCATCCTGCGCATGAACAATTTTTCAAACACCTTACTAAGCACCGGCAGGATTGAAATAGGCCTGTAGTTGCTAGGTTGGTGGGATTCCCCTTTTTTGAAGATGGGGATCACCCTAGCAACTTTCAAAGAATTTGGAAAAGTGCCTGTCTTAAAAGAAAGATTAATTGATTGTGTGAGGGGACCCACGATGCCATTGTGGCATTTTTTTAAGAGCCATGTTGATAAGCCGTTCACATCAGCAGACTTCTTTGACTTGAGGTCGCTAATCGCACCCGACACCTCTTGCTCAGTAACGTCGCTAAGATACATCGATTCGGCCGGAACCATCGATTCGGCCGGAACCATATAATATGCAGTCGGTTTTCGGTAAAAATGTGTTACTGGTGGAACTTTCCACATTATGACAAATTACTTATTAGAAACTTTTCCTAGAAATAAAGCTAATTTTATCACGTATTTTCATTACTCATTCGTGATACAACTATTTATTTTGCTATTAATGAAATATTTTATATTTAATTGTTTCGTTAGTATAATTTATTTAAATTTATTGCATCCTCTGTATAGCCTTAATTAATAGAGTTTACTTAAAAGTCAGGAACATAGCCATAGATAGCCCTTTTACAACTACACGATGACGGATGACCGGAATAACGGAGAAAAATAGATAATTGAGTGACGGTTAAGCAAGTTTTTGACGTATTCTTAAATAGATATCTGCGATACGACAGATTTGCATACTATGCAAATTTCATATTCTTAAATTAATAACTACACGAAGTGTTTAAAATTTAAAACATCGACATACGTCCATCAATGTGCATACACAAATATTCGGCTCTATCAGAATAACATGGGAGCATTCCAGAGTTAGTTGGTTTGCTTCCTCGAAATTGGAAAAAGAAAGACTGCCGGCTATAATCTAGTAGATCTCAAGTATATTAAGCCACATACCAAGTTTTAGTCAGTTATGTCAAGAAATAAGCGAGCTATACAATTTTAGCGAGAGGACAATTTTATTTATTTCCCGTAAGATTATCATTGGGAGGAGAGTACGCAGGTCTGCTGAATCTAACATTTTTGAATGCGAAATTCTAGGTCATTATACAGTATATCTCAACTATGTGAAACTACAGACAAAGTTTTATTCAGATATATTTATAAATAAGCGAGATAAAATATTTTATCTATTTCCTTTAATGTTATAACATTGAGACAATGTACTGAGTACATTACAACAACATCTCGGTATCCAGTGGGTATAGAGCTATGATTTAAGAAAAGAAATTCGCTAAAAGCATGAAGGGTATTTTTATAGCCCCAAACGGCTAGATTAAAAAAACACAACTCAATCAAAAATTAAAAGAAATCAAAAGGAGAACAAATTCTGCTTCTAAGGTATAGGGTCATGCTTAGGAAACTTGATTCTTGTTTTTGGGTTTTGCCTTGAGGCATTTGATACCTAGAAGCATCGGTCCTCCCAATAGGTTCACGTAAGTCCGGGTGTTATATTGTAACAGAAGATGCAAACGTTCTAGCGAGAACTTAAAAGAATATTTAAATGTACACGAAGTAAACAACTGCACCGACAGATTGCGCTGAGCGTCAACTCTGCATAATATGAGCCAGACGGTTGGCGCACCGCGAAAACTAATGGCAAAGTTATTCACTTAGGGCTGGTCAGCTATCGACAGACCGTTGGACTTGAATGATTTTGGTTTTCTAAGATTGATAGTTAAAAGGGACATTAATTAGGAATGCTGCAAAAAGGACTTAAAATTAATTTAGTTCGTTTGGTCATACATTTTATTTTGTCAATGTTATTGTAAAAAACAGCTGCGTTGTTAGATCTATTTATGGTTCAATTATTCACTTATGTGGCGGATATTTTAAAATTAAGTAGGTGGGAAGTGGTAGTTCGAGATAAAGTTAAGAGATTCATTTTTGTATGATCATTTATCATTTAATTTCTTTTTTTTCGAAAAGCAAGTCCGAAATATTGACCATTGCCATGCAACTATTAATATATTTCTAAATATAATCTGATTGATTAAATTTCTAAATCCTAAAAAAAGCAATGAATCGCGTACTGTATCAAATTTTAAAAAACATGCTTAAACTTGTTAAATAACCATACGGTTTTGTATAACAGTGATTTTGGTGTTTACGCGCTCATTTTATAAAATTCAAATAGGCCTACTGAAATAACAAACAATCGTCACGTAATATAAGGTTTGGGAACAATTACGAATATTTTATTTAAATTAAATTTCCTTGGTCATATTTAAATATGTTTTTAATTGAAAAATGAACGAACTCAAAGTAGTCCCGGTGTCGGGAACAACAATAAGTCAATAAGTCAATGAGTCATTTATTAAGCCAGATTAACAAATACTTGCATTGGCCAAGTCAAATAATACATTCTTTGATAAAACATCTTGTTTATCTTACAGTAAAAACAACTGAAATATTTACAGTCTTAACTACAGTTTAATACAACCAGTATTTACGAGTCAAGACTACCAGTTTTCACGGGTGCTGTATACTGCCTTATTTAAAAGGATGGACTTTAATTTGTTTCTAAATTTACCAACATCCTGTTCAGCCTGTAATGAGAATGGAAGGTTATTGAAGAGTTTAACTGCATTGTAGTAAAAGTGCTTTTGAAAGAATGAAGTTGAGTGACGGGGAATGACAAGGTCGGAAGTGTTCCGGAGAGAATATCTGCAATTAACTGGAGTAAGGAATGAAGATAGGTTGCTCTTGGTATATGATAGAGTTTCCAGGATATAGATAGATGGAAAAGTTAGAATTCTGTATGATCTGAATGTTTTTTTGCATGATTGTTGTTTTGGAAGGGAGAACACAATTCGAATCGCCTTCTTCTGAAGTCTGAATAAGAACAGCGTCCGTTGTGTTTCGCACCCCCAAACTGAACAGCGTAAGTCAGGTAGGGGTAAATGAGTCCATAATAGGCAGATAAGAGTACCTCAGTGGTGGCTGTTCGGCGAAGCATCCGAAGCATGAAAATACCCACAGATACTTTTTTGATTACATGCTCGATATGTTGATGAAATCTGAGGTTTTCATCAAGGATTAGTCCAAGGAACTTCACCGTTTGGGAGGGACAGATTGTTTCTTTGCTATTTTTTTGCTGTCGAATACCAGCTGATATTGAGCATCAGCTAGATCGCGCGTTAAGGTAACGGCGGGTTAAGATCACATAACATGTGCTTAAGGCTCTAACTAGGAACAATTCAACTGTAACCCTAAAATGCAAGAGATTGGAAAAGCGGTCGGCCGTGTGTTATGCTGAACCGGCTCTTGTTTCACAATTAAACTCTACTGACAAACAGCCCTCCACTTCCACCCCTGACGCCCAGACGCGCCTACACACACACACACACACACACACACAAACACAAACACAACACACACACACACACACACACACACACACACACACACACACACACACACACACACACTCGCACCGACGCACGCACGCACACGCGCACACAAGCACGCGGAACCGCAACGCAACGCCGCGCCACATCTGTTGTTCATTTGTACGGACGCCGCTAAGATTAATAAGTGAATGCTTAATGACTGGATTTTAGGGAGGATATGTGTTTGTTAGTCTTTGAGTTGATACCGACTGAGAATTCCCAGCCAACATTAGTAGGCATTGTTTTATAAGTTAGTTTTCAAGAACAATTATTAAAATGCAATAGATTACATTGTGAATACAAAACTCACATACTTAAATAAAACAAAACGATGGATAAAGAAACTAAAAATAAGATATGCAGTAGCGTAGGTTTTGTTAAGTTATCATAAATGAGTTCAGTAAGATAACAATAAACTGAAATGGTTTCCCACTGTTGAACTTATTGAGATAACACCAGTCTAGCCAACAAATAGACTCTTGACTATCTTCATTGTCGTTAGTTGGATTGTTATCAAACGATAAAAGTACAAGAAACTGTAAGAAGATTATATGATTATGAGTCAATTAGCCTCAAGGAGGTATGGAATGTTGCTGACAGGCTCTCTTCAAAAACTACTGCAACTGGTTCGATGCCGGCCAAAGTTCTAGGGTAAATAAAATCTTGATCCAGCTGTTGTTTATTATTAATCGGCTATGAGCGTGATATCAGCCATCTTGGCCAAATACGCTAGTCGTTGACACAGAACGCACTCCACACATTGTAGATATTACACTTGTTAAAAATATTTAGGGCCTTAGCCTTCTTCGGTAGATTTCTTGAGTCGAGTCTGAGCAGCGATTACCGTGAATATACCTGGTGTAGTGAGCATATCACATTTTACTCATTCACTTAAAATAACCGTATACTACATTTAAGGACGGATACTAACTCATCACAATTCATTCTTTAAAGTTACCCTTACGGTACAACGCGAAGAAAAATTACCGGTATCTAGGTTAAAGTAATAAACCGGAGGAATACGTGTGGAGGGTGGACGGAATAGTACGGACAGATATATCTTATGTCGCGATGCGAGGAAACATTCGTCATGTATACGACTCTCCGAGGTGGCGGGAAAAATTCTGTCATTTGTTAACAGTGACGTAGAGAAGGGGGGGGGGGTGGAACGTGAGGGGAAAGCTGACTAGAGACCGCTGAGGCGCTGAGGCGGTGGGAGTCGGAGTCAGCAGCGCACCATCTGTCGTGCTGACGCTCGGTGCTGCGGCAGAGAGACTGCAGGGATGTGGATGTGCAACAGTCGGACGTGCTCGGACAAATGGAGGGTGAATCAAATGAATACGGAGAAACGCGTTCGTTCGGGTAAAAAATTATTTCGGACAAAACTCTAAGTATTTTTAATTCTTTATTGTGGTTAAAAGGTAATTAATCGCTTGAAGCATCGAAACAAATATGAGGAACTTCAATAGAAAAGACACAATAGCAATTTAAAATGGAAGTATGTATAGAGCCCATAATTTCCATGTCCGTCCGGATGCAGTTAAATTTAGTCGACTTACTACTCTAAATTTTCCAATAGAACTCTATTCCAGAATTGAATTCGTTATAAATAAACCCGTATTCGGTAGAAGCGGTAATTATTACTGGAAACAACGATTCCATCTTTAGAAATTAAACAGCAAAGTTTTCAACCGGTTAAATTTACTTTTAAACCGAACATTTCTACAAGTAAAACAGAAGTCTTTAAATTAAGCTATTAAAAAAAGAAAATAGTAGGGTAATAAAGAATGGAAGAAGTGGTATCGTATTGATTGCCGGAGAGGGGAGGGGGGAGGGGGCCACCACAGGCTGCGTTGCTATAGTGATCAATCTTGACTCACTTTGTAATTGGCTCTTCTTTCTTCCACCCCCTCGCCCCACCCTAGCCATCGCTCTCGGCCACCTCAGGCCCTAATATATTCAACCACCGACCCGCAGCCGAAACAACGCCGGTTGTGCAATCTATGTGGCGATCTTAGAAAATCAACCTATGGTGTGCTCTCGAGTTTCCCAGGTGTTGTCTGGGTATCAAGCTTTAACTGGGAAAATGAATAAGAAAAGTAAAAGATATAAAATTATTTTTGAAAGTTTATTTTTCTACTTATTTATTCACACATCCCTCGAATTTTTATTTTTATTTTAACATTTCAATCACTGTAAAATCACTGATGTAAAATACCGACCCGGCAGCTAAAACAACGCTAGTCGGGCAAACTATTTGGCGACCTAAGAAAATTATCCTGTGGTGTGCTCTCAAGTTTCCTGTAGGTGTCCTTGGGGTTTGAAGCATTAGCTAAGAAAACGCATCAATAGAGTAAAAAATGCAAATTATTTTAAACTTTTGTATTTTTACTTATTTTTTTTACTCATGACTTTAATTAATTAATTTTAAATCTCAATTACCGTAAAAAGATTTCAGTCAATATTTATTTATACAAGTGTGCGTGGCTGGGTCAGGTAGGAAAAAACGAAACATCACTCATTTTGCCTAGTTTGTTCCTTCACAGCCGGGAAACGGCGAGAATAGCTTGTTCCCTCGCGCTCCGGCAATGATTGTGGGCTTAGAGTTTACTACACTCAAACTGCTAGGAAATGAGTAAATAAGTGTTTATGCTGGACTATTGATATTATCATAAATATTATTTTAACTTAGATATTGACTATTTTCCATGTGCAGGGTTTTTAAATTTAATGATTTTTCAGGTTTTATGATTTTTTGGAGTGAGAACATTTTGCTAAAAAACAGAAAATGTCCACACATTCAGACTATGGAACGCATATGATTAAGTCACGTATGGGCATGTTAGACATTGCTAATAAAATCTACTTGTGAGGTTCGAACTGTCACATACGAAACTGCCCGTCAAATATCCACTTTGGATATGACGTATAACTGGCTCATAATGTTATAAGAAATGATCTTTTGATAAAGGTCATTTGTTTCAAAATATTATATAATTTTCAATTATTTTTCTTGAGACGATTTGATTATGTTTATTGAGTGAATTGTGACAAAGAGAACTTAGTAGAAAAATACAATACATAGTAGAAAAATTATCCACCAATTACTAGAACAATATCTAGAAAGAATATTTATTTGTTGAAAGATTATTTCTTTTGTTTAGTTTTGTATTATAGCCAACCAAATAACAAGTCTGTAAGTAATAAGTATTAATCAATCAATAGAAAAAATGTGTATTCATTCCAAATTAAGGATTTCAGTAATCATAATTTTCAATTTATCATAATTTTTAATTATAAGTTTATATTAACTTAGTATATAAACCGCTAAATTGAAAATTTTCAGTACGATCTATAATTTATCGAACTAAAATTTGATAAATAGTTTAAAAATGTAATCAATTTTATTTTCAAACACATGATGTTCTACACCACTAAATTCACTCCAGTGAAAATTTGTCCCAATTTCAATCTAAACCAATAGTAAAATGTAATAATTTTAACAACAATTTTGGAAACGTAATGTGTTAAAAACCACTTGGGTGGAAAGGTGCAAAACTGATACAAGGGCTAATAAATTGGCAAGATAGGTGAGTAGTTCCGGCGTTGTCCGCAGCGGCGGGCGAGCGCCAGTGTCGCGAGGCTGACAGGCGGCCATATTGATTTGCCCACGTGACCTAACCTCACTCGACTTGTACTGCCGCCACATGGTCCTCACTAGTTAATCATTATTTTTTTATGTATTCTAATTTATACTGCGTATCCTTAACTTTTGTTCATGTCGTCTCGATCCGAAATTAGTAGTAAAGAGTTGAAATTTATTTGTTGGATTTTCAATGTCCTTTGAAATAATTGTTCAGAAATTCTGTTTAGGTTAGGACTTACCATTTTCTATAAAAAACATAAAAATAAATTAAATTCACAAGTTTGTATTATTCAGTGTCGAAAATTTATTTTTATAGAGTTCATTTACACCAAACCTTATATTATGACTGCATTTTACCTTTTCAATACTTAGTGTAGTTTACTTGTACATGGTCGAGAAAAATTGGAATTTTAACAAATGCTGTAAAACGTAAATAGAATTAACATTTAGGTAGAAAATCGTATTTTTAAGTGAACTGTTTGAAATTTAATACTGCATGCACGGGTACACTTTTACAACTATTTTAGAGGTATTTGAAAAGAAATTTGTTTACTTCCTCGTTACAATCGTCTTAGAAATCTTCTGAATTTCCTCACAACTATGCCAAAACAAACTCGATACCCGAGTTAATTTGAAACCTCCGCCGTGGTGTGGCTGCGCACCGCTCACACCTTCACGACCCCGGGATATCTCCTGGATATGAACACCGAACATCGGGCCCACCGCCAGGACCATCCGCACCCACACACACTTATCGTTCAACCGCATTCCCAGCTTAAGAAAGCATAACCATAAATCCTACCACAGTGGTCAGACCAAATGGCCGGGAAACTCTCCTTAAACCTGTCATATTCATCTCGCCTTTTATTTACTCCCTTTGTAACTGGTACGAAATATTTCTCAATTCCTGCTCGAGCACCGGAGGACATTATTCTTCTCTGTGATACGGTGGAGAGTTCCATCTCTTAAAGAGTGATATGGTTCAGTCAGAGATAACCTTCTTCTGTCGTTGAATTAAATATGTAAAACTTATTGGTTAGTTTGCATTAAATGGTATTAATTGTCTTACGACACTAGCACTTGAGTTAAATTTTCATATTGAATTTGGTTGCCAATTTATTATGCCAGCATAAAAAAAATCTTTATGAGAAAAATTAAGTATAGAATGCTTTAGAAATTAAAATTTACTTTTTAACACTCTGCTCAAACAAATTATCAAGATTCAAGATTCAAGATTCAAGATATTTATTTCCTTTGAACATAGAACAGTGTTTAATAAAACATAAAAATAAATGGAAATATTCCTCACAAGACTCTACGTCTGAGCGTGAGGAGAGTCCATTAACAGTCCACGAAGCGCACACTGGCTCATAAAAAAATAAAAAAAATATTATAATAATAACAATAATAAGGTGACCTGTAAAATTAAAAATAACTAAATTACTGACAAAATGCAAACTAAATAACATAAAAAATACACAAAAAATTGAAAAAAAACAGATGTAAAAATAAATTACGAATCAAATTTCAGTGGGTACATCAGAATATTCAGAGGCTGTTTACGGTAGAAGTAGATTTTTCATGTGTAAGGCGAGTGCAAGAGCAGCTCCGCAGCATCGGCGCCGATTTGCAACAGCCAGACCTCCACTTTCCGCTTGTACCTGGCGATGCTGTCATTCTCAGCATTCAAAATTTCGATTGGCAGATTACGATAAAGTTGATGGGCAAGGTAAAAAGAATTAAATAGATTAGCTTTATTATGCAGTTTAGGAATTTGGAAGCCGAAGTTGATTTTATTTCTAGTTGTGTATGGATGCGAGGATGTTGAGAAAATATTATTTTTATTAACTTTTATGTGAATCAATAAAGTTTTCAAATAGAGTTGCCTTATATTGAGAACAGGAAAATCTAAGAATAATAAATAAGTCGGATATCTTTGATCTCTATTCAAAATTGTTTTTAAAATTGAACGCTGAGTCACTGCAAGCGGTTCCAGGACAGAGGCAGAGGCGCCACCCCATGCCAGAACTCCATACTGCAAAACAGATTGCACATAGGCATAGTACACACTCCTGCAGCGATCCACGGTCAACACCCGGCCTAACTGCTTAAACGCATAAATCATTTTTCTCAACTTGTTTTTTTTTTAACTTGTTTGTATTATTATGATTAATAATACAATTTTACGAGCACAAAGCTCCGTTTGACTGTCATTATTATGTATAAGAGTGATAAAAAGACCCGTTAACCCCTGACAAACAAATCATTAATGCTATACTTTTCTACGAAATGAAGAGGTTTTCATTTTTTGAGCATGTGTTTTAGAAGTATAGTTTTTAATAAATTTCCCACATTCTTTGTACAATACCATGTACAATACAATGATCTTCTGTTTATTTTAAATAAAACGAACTGACTCTTAAGAATTATCTAGAGTATCCTCGATTGTTGAAGACCTCCAAATATGTGGTTCCTCTTTTTCCCATTTATTTTTAAGTATAAAATTGTTGAAACTTCTTATTTATTATTAATATACAGTTAATTTTTAGTGAAATATTTATAATATATTTCGTTTTTATCGGCCAACTAAGTGTTTTATAAGATCGTTATTTGAATATATCGTTAGCATCGGTTGAAGTCAGTGTTTTATATAGTCTCTAAGGCGAAAACTAATAACTTTCATGACATATTATTTTCAGGATCGAGTCCCTCAAAATGAAGACCTCCACGTCTGGCAGTACCTGGAAGTGACCTCACCGGAGCTACATAAATATAGTTCTCCTTATCTGCGAGCCTATCGCAAGGAACATATTGGAGTCGCATCTCGGACGACAAATAAAGAAATAAAAACTGTGACCCTAGGTTCGGTTTGGCGCCCTCGCGCTCACGATCCTATCTCTGGATTTATACCGGGCCCTCTCGACCAATGGAGGGGCTCATCCTTCCATCCTCCGAATCCATTTGTCACAAGGTCCGATTTATGGCGCAATCGACCAAAGTGGCTCCGTGTCAAGCGGCGGATGTGCGCGCGCGTTCTTACATCAAAGTGAAAATTTACATCCAGATAAACGGTCGAGATTGCGATTAACACATCGCCGAACACTGGACGGCCGCCGGGCGGTTCAGGACGCCCTGGGTATTAATCGGAGCATTTTTTAATTAGTCGGTAAAATTTGTTGGATGTGGTGTTAAATAGGTTTTTACGATATATTTTTATTTTAGAATCATAATTTAACATAAAAAAACATATCATTAAAAATATATTTGATTTAGTTTCAAATATACCGCTTAGAAAAACACAATCGCGTTTAGAAATAATATTTTAATTAATTTTACTAAAGATGTCAAAGAGTATATATAAATTTATTTTTATTAAAAAGGTGTTAGAGCTATTTCTTATTTCGAAATTTATTTAAATATTATTTTGAAAATACGAAAACTATAGGGATAAGAAAAGTACAAATTAAGATAAAAAATATATAAAGCTGAAAATTGAAAATCAACTTTGTAAAATTAAATAAACTATTATAAAAAAATAAGATACTTTAATATTAAAGATATTTTTTGTGTTTTTTATTTTCAAAATTTCTTATCATTACAAAACCTAGCTTCTATCGATAAAAATGGATGAACAATTGTATAAACGAACAAAATCGTTTTTCAAACACCGTTGGTTAAAGATTTGAATTTTTAAGCATCGAACCACCGAGGGAAACGCCCTGCTACAAATGAAAACTCCGAAATCTTTAAACTCACATTACCCATAGGGGATGATACGGCCGTAAATCTATAAAATGGTGTATGGGGCAGCTATCGCGTTTGCCCCTCCCTTATGATGATAAGACAGCATCTTGTAGAAAGTGACATACGAGCGCTGGAGGCACGGTCTAGGCTGGAAACTGCCGCTATCTGGACAGAACGCGGTCGGCGACGTCGCCACCGCCCAGGGACAGGACGAGGCGCTGAATGCTATCGTCATTGCTGCTGCGGTAAATCACGTTTGTGTCCAGTAAATTGCTCTAAAAATGTGTTTTCGTATTGAAAGTATTGTAATAATGTTTTGCAGGTCGCTTTCTTTAGAATTGTATCCCCCCGAAATATAGACATTATGTGTTTAAACCCTTTTTGTAACATCTCAGAAGAGTCGGCAATAGAGATGCACCGATTCGCCTTAGGCGCAGTTCCCATTAGAACCTTAAGAGTCTGCAGTACCGGCTGTCTTATTATAGGGGTTTGTCCCGTAAGAACAATGTTAATTAAAAACAGTCCTACACCTTTATTTTCCGCTCAAAAATTACAAAATCGGTGTTAATTGAAAGGTAATACAAATATCTAGTGATTTGTGGGACAAAAATTTTGAAACGTGTAACCGTTTTTAATAAGCATCGATGAACATGTATAAAATCGACCGTTTTACATACTCATTCTCAGCTATGAACTGGAAAAAGTTCAAAAGGTATTCTCCACAGTTATATGCTATATATTTATAAGGAAAACATATTCGAGAATCAAAATAATACAATTTAAGGTAATCGAATATATTGTGTTCCAAGCCAAGCATGTTTCAAGGAAATTAGCATTTTCCTTATGGGACGGGAGGTACTGTACCATTGTTGGTTTACAATTGTTAAGGCTAAAACGCCAAAGTGAGCAATGGGACTTATTCTAAATATGGAGGTATAGAATCGTGTTTATTTAGCTTGAATATCATTTTATTGATAAGGTTTAATATTACTGAAACAATAACAATGATTAAGTTTATCGATGATTGTTAAGTTTTATTTTTAATTGTTTTCATCGACCATGCTACTGTACAATTAATCGAAGCAAATTCTAATGGTTCACTATAATATTATTTAGTAAACAAAAAACTATAACTGGTTAGATATTCGACAACAAGAGAGAATAATTACCTCATAATTGTTTGTAAAAACAAATTAAACAAAACTTGGTAGTATATATTTTTTTTATAAATACTATTGTATCCAGGATTAGCAGCAGTTTCTGGATGAAAATAATTAGTAAACTAATTACAGACTTTCTTAAAGCGAAGCTCTGTCCCAGTATCGACCTCGGTAGCGTGTAGCAGTGACGCATTACGTGTCAGTACAATCTAGCAACAGTGTTCGCTGTTATCAGAGCCGCCCCGCGCCCGCTCGGCGCCCTAGGCGGCTCACCCCGGTAGATGGGATCTTCGCGCCGCGAGCGCCCCGCTCCACCCTGTCCGGCCCGTTATCTCCCTTGCGTGCCCCTCGGCGGTGGTGAAATCTTCGTATTTCAATTTCAGAGAAAGCTAAGATCAAGAAAAATGTCGCTTGAATAATAAGTTAACTGCTTTTGAAATCCACCCTCTTTAAAGGGAAGTACGAATTTTTTGTGATTTTACGGTAAAAAAAATCACAAAAATATACTTCAGGATTACGGTTTCAGTTGAAAGGAACACCTGGAATCTCTCCTTCTCCTTAGATTCTCAAGACTCTTGTGTTATCGAATTATCTTTAATCAACGAATCAAAACTATAAAAAAACCATTTCGCACATTTTGATGCTAGCTAACTAAAGCTCATTGAAGAGCTTTGTGGATTTCTATTTTGAAGCTTTTTTGGAAAGCGAGGAAAGTCAACACAATGGATCCCTACTTTAATAGTAAAATCTGAATATGATAAAAGGATTCATTTGCTACTGCTACACGAAACTCGTCGTACAACTACAAAAAATAATAATGGTTCTTACTTTAAATTTAAAGTGAGATTACATACGGCTCTGAAGCTATACAAATTTTTTTCTCCTTCTTTTTCCGATGTGTCCGTTATCACCAGCGACCACACAGTAGAAATAAACGGAGCATAGCTATCTTACTTGTATTACAGCAAATTAAGCCTGGGCAGCCATATTGTCTAGGTATAGAAACATAAAAAGGCGCCTAAAACCGCGTAATCTTACAGTGCTCATGTTTCAAATAACTCGTAGTTTATACCATTTAACATAGAGGCTTAAGGTTGAAATTTTGCATGTGAAGAGTCCTTTAGTTTGGAACGGTAATAGTATCAATCATATTTCCAAAATATTTTTTCTATTTAAAAAAAATTATATAAATTCATAGGTTTGTATTCAACTTTAAAACATGACAAGAAAAAAGTAATCGGCTGGTACTTTTTTTATTTTTTGGTCAGGTAAAATAAAAAACGGTGGAAATTGTTGCTATAAAGAGTTGATTTTTTTCTATGATATTTTTTGGAAAAAATAGCTGCCGCAGTTTGGTCGATAACTTAGTTACTGCGGGAGAGTTTATCCGTGTGGCGCCTGCATAAAACCAAAGTCAATCCTAAACAGTTTTTTACAAAAATATAGTCGAATATAAAAATACAAATGTGATACCAAATTAAAGGTCTGAATCTCACAATTACTATGGTACCAATTATAAATGGTTTAGAAGCAGTTTACACATCAAAGGATCGTTACAGGTGCATTCCGTGGCGGCAGCTTCTTTCAAAACATTTCAGGACAAGCTTGTAGGTTATCATTGTTTACGATGTGTAAACTACCTGTAAGCCATTTATATTTGGTACTATAGTGATTCTGAGATTCAGACCTTTGATTTACCATATTTGTAATTTTTTACGTTCTTTTTTTCCATGCATAGGGACTAAAAGAAAATTTAGGCTTCAAGTCGCGGTTTCTTGTGCTCCGTCTATTTCTACTATGTGGTCGCTGTTTATCGCCCAGCACTTTGGAAAAAAATAATTCCTTTTATATGAAGATTTAAATGTTTCCTTATACTGTTGCAGTGAATCTATACGAAACAGAAGACATATTACAAAATAGATATAATAATTTTAGTCGATAATATAATTCAAATCACCTAGTCTACTTCGACGTATCTACAGACCGGTACACCTTTATTTATTCTAACCTTCTATAATTGTTCACGTAATTGCATGTTTTGGAATCAGAATTCAAATGAAACGAGCGGAGAAGCGCCATAATGAACAGGGTGACCGCGCTTCGATTAATTTTCCATAATTTATCAGACGCTCTTGGCCGCACAATTAATACTTTGATTTATCTGTGGCGCGTTTGGCGCATAAATAACACCTCGTCAGCGCCACAACCGAACATGCGCCGCATGCCAACACTGTGTGTTCCGCGTTCACATGGCGTGGTTGCCAATACTGTATGTTCGAGTTTACATTGCTATTTGGCTAATACTTAGCAGTATGCGCATATTATTAGATTAAAACATGGAAACTCCTTCAAACAGAGAGAGGATCTTTAGATGAATGTCATGAAATTGTTGGAGAAAAACTTTTGAAACCGACTTGTAATTTTTTATCATTTTGAATTTATATTTGAATTTGATTTTTGAGATTATAAATTGATCCTTCGAGCTCACACATTTTTTTCAGTGTTTTTTATTAGTGTGCTGTGGATTTTTACGAGCTTTTAAGTACAGCACTCCTATATCAAACAAAAGTATGGTTGGAATCTATTTTGTAGAGGGTTGTATTTATATACGCCCTCGAACAGCCTTCAATGGCAGTGAAAGCATCGATTATTAAAGTAATGTGTCTTAATATTTGTTTGTTACAAATATTGTTATTACAAAATCGTTATTTCAATGGATAAGTGTTGAACCCGTACGCGAAAGATATCGAATCATACTAATTTTCAAACACATCAAATATCTCGTTGGACTATAACCACATTTCTGCGATCCCACATTTATACTTGCAGTGAGTGTAGTTTTACCCCCCTTTGACCATATTTGGGGGAAGTAACAGAGCATAGGCCCCAGAGTGTGTCATTGTTTGGGCGTTGGACCAACTGACCTTTGTCAAAATAACAATGGAACAATACACCTAGCTGTGGTAGTCATTATTTTCAATTAATTGGAAAACGTAGACATTTGAAAAGATATTATGTTTGTTTCGATTATATTTACAGTTTATGTGTCTGAACAGAGTCTGAACGAACCGTGGATTCCCACGAACGAGATATGAATAAGTTAACTCTTAATACCGTAATTATTATATTACAATAACATACTTAATTTAATATCACACAAGTTGTAAGTGGAAACTGTTATTAGACAACGCAGCAGAGGCAAACCTGTTCTAAATAACGTATAACCGAAATGATAAAATTGGCTCACACCGTTGTAGGGAATATCAAATAAACAGAGAAGAGAAACATTCAAGGTAGTGTCGGGAGGGGGAGGCTATAACTTGAAGGTGTCACATTGTCCCACGACTGGAAATAAGGGTTGCGGGGGGAGGGCGAGATGGATGGCCTCCGCGACTGTCGCAGATAGAGGGAAAAATAGAAGTGGATGTTTCGCCGGGGTGGGAGTATCTAAGTTTTCTATACCATCGGAATTGGTTTTCTTCGACGCGAGCCGCAGGTGGCACGGCGAATGAAACAAAAGTTAACTTTAAATATATCGCCTACGCTGTTAATCCGGCGCTGTTTTTACCCGGAATCGATTTTAACTTCCATTTTCCGCGTCCGGGAGAAAATAAGTGGCTGTAAATCTGCGAGTTTCCTTTCGGTCTATCGCCCGATGCGGAGACTGCTGGGATCGGGATTGCAACGCGTGTTATATCTGACCGTGGTAAACGAGGAAACGACGGCAGTGACTGTTGAGTACGTATCGCACTAGACACTTGGCGACAAATTGTATTTTACATTCATTTCCTTTGTAGTGCAAACCCTTCTAAGATCATTATTGCCGTTTTGACTGATGCCTGTTTTACTCGTACAAACTCGACCTTTTGTAATAAGGCCAGATCATTATAAAAAAATCTTTATCACACAAGTGAATCTTAAGGAAGAAGCCTTAATGAATTTTGTTTTTGAACATTATAGTTTTCAACCGATATATCGACCAAAATATATTACATTGTTTATTCGTACTTTGAATTTTCTGTTTATTATAAAACTATTGCGAAACAATTGAACTGCAGTAAAACAATTGAATGAAAACACAATATTCAAACTCCAGAGATTAAACAAATCGCCTAAAATTAACGATTAAAGCGTGTCCATATTATTTTTCATATAAATTTAAATCGTTTCGACGAAAAACAATTTCAAACAGAAGTATTTTTCCTATCGACATTTTCAGCCAATTATTCGAGTCAGTCCAGGAATTTTCCTTCGGATTCTCTCTCTAAGATTTATATCTTGTTTCCAGTGGAATCCATTCCTTAGCGCTTTTTCAAAGACACATATATCGTGGGCTTTCTTTGTAGTCCTGTAGAAGAATTATTGGACTTTTAGTTCTCCAGCCCTTTTACATTTTCTCATTTTTTACTTACAGCACACTGCGAAGAAATTAATTTATTCTCCTACGTATAATTTTTAGTTAAAACGAACGACGCAACCGGTATATGTATAAGTTTCCTTTTTGTTGAAAACGTTACATTCTAAACTCGCAGAAAGTGACAGCTAAGAGTTGTGTGTAAACAACAGTGAGAAGAATGCCCGGAGAACGGAGTGGCGCATATTAATTAAACAATACAGCTAACCGGTTTACTTCGTAATCCACTCTTTGTTTCATCAACCTCCGGGCGAAACTTATTAAACGGGAGTGTTATATTTCTCGCTTAACTAAACATGGACGCGATTTAATTTCGAATACAACGGTGTCTCACCGAATAAACCAGCTTCGCAGGGACGAGTGCGACAAGACTCCGGTCCGGAGATGCTGCACCAGCTCCATCTCTCATCTTCCATCAAAATAACATCTCTATTCTCCTCAACAATATCTCCCGCCCTAAATCCAATTTGTGAGCTATTGTTAATAAAAAGGAACATAACCGTAATATATAGGTGCGAACGTCCCGGTGGCGATGGCGCCCCCGTGCATCTCCACCCCCTCCGAGACGCATCCACGATAGCCTCTTTGTCTCGGGCCCCTCTCATGGCGAGTTGATCAAAATGCGATACCGCCGGACTGCACGAGAGGGGAAATTAATTAAAGGAACTCCTCGGACAAATAGGGGCGTATTTGGAGGGGCGGGAGCGCCGGGCTTTATGGATGAGGAAATATTACATATGAGTTCGCCGTCATGTGCTCTTGATTTGTGGGCCTCCCCCGACTTATTGTTCAGCGCGCAAGTTATTTCCAGAAAATGTTAGGAATTTCTTTTTGTCCTTTTAGTAAAACCCGCAGTTCTTCGTTTTAATAGAAATGTCAAATACGTTAAGTAATTGAAATGGATTTGATATTTAACGGTTAAAATCTTAGTAGGTGATCTTTCGATATTTCGCATACATATTAATAGACTCGATCGATTATTATGTATTATGTATCGATTATTATGTCGATGGGTCAATCGAGTCGATAAGGACTAAAATAGAATAACATAATTTATTTTAAGGCGATACACGAGCTACAAAAACCTAAAAAATACAAAAATAGATCGCCGTGTGGAATGGAATTTTGTAAAGATTTTTTTCTAACAGGTTTACACTGAGATATGTGTTCGAGTTATTAGACTTTTGAACAAGAGCTAATGGAAATAATACGAACAAATCAGATTTGATGCCGTGATTATGTAGTAAATGTGTAGTCGTCAAATATGTTTCAAAATAAATATTTTATCAGGAGGGAATAACTTCGAGACAATAATTAGGATAGGTGAACAGTAAATTTTATAAACAAAAGTTTTCTTTTAATGTCGAATAAAACTGCTGCAACGCTGTCGCTGTAGCGAATTAAATATTCAGGCCGTTTAAAATAAAACGACGAAACATAACTGCCACATAAAGTAGAAAAGACACTAACATTAGCTCCCGTTAGGAGTCCCAATATTGGCACAGAAACCGGGGCAGAAGGAATAAAGCAAATATAAAAAGCAGCTTTGAACAGAGCAAACTGTAGCCTCTTAAGACGGGAGACACTAAATAGTAACATTAGTAGAGAACACAGCGTTCAGCGGGGTAACCGGGTGGGGGATGGAGGGGAAACATACTTTAATCCTTCCTTAACGAACAAGACTAATTAGGCTTCTAATACCCAATAAATTGCCGAGCCACTTGTGAAAAACGGCGGCCGGGGCGGCAGTAAATCACCGCATATTAATCTTCAGTCGAGGCATTGCCGTTGCTTAACGTTTATTATAACGCCGCCATATTGGGAGTTGAAGGGTTGATCCGGGAGAAGGGGTTGCGATTTTGAATCGTTTCCCCCCGAACGCCCCCGCGGATTCATAATTACGAGACCGTTAATATTAGCCGCATTCGAGGCCGGATGAATGGCCGTGTAGGAGGAAAGGGACAGAAAAAGGGTGAAAAACTCGTTTGTTTTCCCTCGGCGAAAATATCTTTTCTTTTTCGACCCGCTAATTCAGCGATGTTATCTTTGATAGACGCCGGAGTTAATTAGGTAAGCTCGCCGCTTAAAATCGGCTCAACAAATGTTCCCGAGAAACGGCGAAAGGGGCGGAAGCGGGAGATTAACTCCCTAACTATCTGCAAATTTACCTTGTCCCCTTTACAGCGCCGTCGAGTTGTCGTTTTTGTGCATGATCCGACCCACTCTACCGCTGTCTCGTTTAATTAAAAACAGAGAGAAAAGTGGTTGTTAAAGGATCGCGAACATTATTACTGTTTATATTATAACGTATCCTGACTGATCGTTTTATATTTTAAATGTTTTTGTTTAATAATCCAAAAGATAACAAACTGTTAATTTTAACATCCGAATTAGAACTTAATATTTGGTTCGTTCGGTTTCAACTCGAACAAAACCTTATTTTGGGTGATTAACAATTTTCATAGCATCATTTTACTGAACTCTTCTTATATTTAGAAGCTTCTAAAAATGTATAGTCTACTCTTAAAGATTGCCGTTTCTTTTAATCACTAGACACACTCACGACGGGGGAGCCGGCGACAGTGCACGAGTTTCATTTTATATCCATTCTAGTATCTATAGTCTCAGATTTTCGCGCGGAGACCCGATAAATAATATCGCACTGATGAAGATAATCGAACACTCGGGTCGTTCGTCCATCTCGGCAGTATCGACAATAAATTACCGCGACGCCCCGCCCCCGGACGGACCGAGCACAATTTTCAATCAGGCCTGCGTATAAATAACTAGCTTTGCGCATGCGTACATGCGCGGCGTCGCCCGCGGCGCGAGGACTCCTGTTAGCCATGATTTACTCGGCCGAGCGGCCCGCTAGCCTTGTACTACAGATATAAAACATATATTATAGAGATATAACAGTCTCGAAATCCGATGTAAAAATCGTAATCCATCGAGTAATGCGGGGCGTGATTTACGACCGGGTTCGATCATGCGAACGAATAAATCCTGACTCGGACTCGAACCTGTTTCGAACCCTCTCGACTCCGAAATGACGAGTAAATCCGGAGCCGTTAACGAACCCGGCACCCGGGGACCGGGGAATACTTCATCCCGGGATGGAGTTGTCTCCGACCGATAGCGAGATTCATTTCGGTTTTAACTTATGACCAATTATGAGCCGGGGATGATTGGTGGTCGGCCGCGAGGTCCGGTCGCGAAACACGACTGGCCTTCGGTTAGTCACTGAAACACATAGTAACGTGAACATTCTGCTTTCATCTGTGTTCTCTAATGTCTTAACAATCTAGGATTTCTAATCAGTTCTTGTTCATGATACGGAAACCGACATAAACCAGTCGCATGCAGTCACACACCACCACCACCAAAGTCAACCTACAGAGAATCTGTGTTGGAATGGTTAGGGTAAATTTCTCTTTAAAACTCTGTATTAAAGATTATTAAGATTAATCTTTAATAATCTGTATTTTATTAACGTGAGTGAAAGGACGCTGGTAATTATTATATCGGCGAATATAATAACATTCGGTGTAAAACACTTTTTAACCGCAGCAATGAGTTTATTTTCGTGATATTGTAGTAAAGACAAATCACAGTATTTTGATGAATATGTACGTTTCCTTGTATGCTTTACTTTAGGAATAAATGAAGAAAAACGTCCAAAAATGATAAAAGCCCTAGGTACTGAATTGTTATAGGAAATGGAATATCAAACTTACTCTTCTTCCCTTTACCCATTTCGAACAGTAACTATAGATTGCCAGATGGAAAACTATTCAAAGGGGTTTCTTATGTATTTGAAAATGTGGGCCCACCAAGGGAAAAGGTACCTTATCTTCCCATAAAAATTTTACAGTACAGCAAGTTTTAGAGTTTGGGGTAAAAAACACATTTTATGTTTTTTATTTTTATTGTTTCTTACTATATATATGTTTTCGAGCAATATTTGGTTCATCTTACACTTGAATTTAATTTGGAAAGTGGTTAAATTAATTTTTTTATAAGCTCTTGCAATCTTGAGATAGGGACTTAAACTTCCCCAATGCATTTTAGCGAATTTCCTTAGAAATAAGCTATTACCGTCGTATTAACAGAATGGACAAAAATATCCGTTCAGGGTAACCTTAGCAACCACATTAATTTTTATATCATTTGATAGCTTTTTATGTCTACTTTCTGGACATCAAGTGAGTTTATAACGGAAATGCATTTTTACGTGCAAAAATCACCATTTGTTTCAAAATTTAACATGGGCTTATATGGGGAATAGGATTTTCATTTTTTGAGTGTCTGTTAGCATGATAACTCTCGTAAAAATCGTCCGATCGTAACAAAATTTAGTACACATATGTAAAACTAGGTTCTCTTGGATGAGTTCGTGAATTGGCCAGATTGACATATCCAAAGTGGGGTAAAGGTGCTTTTACCTTACCTTTTTTTAAATGGCTTTTTTGGCTTTTTCAAATTGAAAAATTATAGTAGTCAAACTATTGTTTTCACCATTGGATTCAGCTTGAAAAAACGATTTGGTATTTTGAATCGTTGCTCTAAGTTCATGGGTCCCCGAGTTATTAGCGAAAATTCCTCTGGAAGGCTCCTTTTTGCCCCCAAAAAATGTGTTTTTTCAGTATTTCAAATTGAAAAATTAAATTATCACATTTTCGTTTTCACCATTGGATTCACCTCAACAAAACAAACAATTTGGTATTTTGAATCGTTGCTACAAGTCCATTGGTCTCCAAGATATTCCCATGTATTTTAGTATCAGGGCAGCAGAATGTTGTCTAAAGAAACTTTGTTTCAACGAAACCTGCAGAGTATTTCATGAGTTTATCAACAGTATTTTTAATAGGATTTTTTATTTTTAACTAAAAAATAGCAATCTTGCCTATTAATTTAAAATAAATATGTTTATTTTTAAATTAAGCTTATTTAGCGATATTTTTGACAAAGACTATGTATAACAATCGGTGGCATTTTATTTAAATATATAAATATATCACTTTTTATATGTTTTTTTGTAATTATTGATTAGTTATTGTTGTAATTGGAAATTCGCTGAGTACGCAGGT
Source organism: Flexamia atlantica (assembly GCA_035578135.1). Taxonomy (NCBI): domain Eukaryota; kingdom Metazoa; phylum Arthropoda; class Insecta; order Hemiptera; family Cicadellidae; genus Flexamia; species Flexamia atlantica. The sequence continues at coordinate 34,176,365 of JAQJVK010000010.1, forward strand.
TTGCTGCGACGGGGGTATTAACTATATTTAAGAAAATCAGAGTTCTGTGAGCAATAATGCAGGACTTGCTATCCCTGATCCAGGAACAAGAACCTGAAAATGTAAAGGATCTTGCAGAAGAATGACGTAGCTTCTGGTCCAAGTGAAGTTTTACCAACGAAAAAATGTAACAGAAGGTCAACAAAATAAAAAAGTAAAAGCTCAGATCACTATTATGTCGTATACTGTTAAGATTAATTGTAATACATTTTTATTTGAGTAAAAAATTTAAATTAACTTCATTTTTAATATATAAAAAGACATTTCGTCTTTAAAATGTTGTGTTTTTTATTAATCTCATCCATTCAAGCAACGTTCGACAAAAAATGCAAACAATTGTCACAAATTCAATGGCGGATTCATATATAGCTTGAGATTTCTGACAAAAGGATTTGTAAAACATAGCCATTAATACAAGTAGTAACAAATAGATAGAAGTTAGACATTTCCAAAACGTGATTTCCTAAAATAACTTGTTTTATTTCAAATTCAAAATTTGTAAATCAGACATTTTTTAAGACATGTTGAAAAGTCTTTCACCAGTTTGTTTGTTTTTTTATGTAGATTAAGGATATGCTATTAATTCAATTTCGAAAAAGTGGGAGTTAAGGTCCCTTTTCCTTTGGCGGGTCACAAATGAAATTAAGTTTTACCCCAAATTGATATTAAACAGGCCTATTAAAAAGTAACAAATTCAAGTACCTTATTAAACTCTAAAGTTGTTGGCTCGATTAAACATAAGCTTTTCAAACATAATATAATGTTAGCGATTTACTGATATTCTCTCCATAATCATTAATAGTTCAAACCCTATTTTAGTGTGCATTATAAACGCTCAGATCATAGAATATCAATTAAAACAGATTTATTTATTTATTATTATTTTATAATAAATAAAATAATAATAAAGATTTTTTATTTATTTTGCAAAATTCCAATTCCAAAAGTTGTGGTTCGAAATAGTGGTTACATATCACACCGAACATCGAACATGAACATATGGAACATGTATTTCCAAAACCCACTGTTGTTTTTTAGGATCGGGTTTGTACCGTTTCAACAGATTTGTACGTATTGTAGCTTGTTCTCAACAGTGTAAATGGGCAAATCCACACGATTACACTCTTAGCACTCACATGCGAAGGCTGCGACGTGTCTGTCAACCATCCTGCCTCTGTCCTTACCTGAAAACGAAACAAATATTTTAACAGGACAATGACAAGGCGAGATATCACTAACAAATAATCCTGAGTCGTAATATATTCCCTTAAACCAAGAACAAAAAAATCAAGAGATCTCTTTAAAAATTCATTTACTTTTTAATGGGTCTCAGTACTTTTTACTCAGTACTTTTTAATGCGCTATACAGTATAGTATATATAGCTATATGTATATATAATAATATGTATATTTAATAACATATATTAGCTATATAGAATTCTGCGTTGTATTTCTGAAGGTATTGCTTAAAATGCTAAAACCAAATAAATACACAAAAAACAGTACATAAAATTCTTTTCCGCTTGGTCAAATCAAATCAAATCAAATAATTCTTTATTGCCGTTCAAAATGTGTTACTATTCAAGAATTTGTGAATTAGTCAAGAACGTGTTCATGAATTTAATATTTCTCGGATCTTATATTACCTTTCTTATATTTTTAATGATTCGTCGTAAAATATATTTGATCGAGAATCTACTAGTTTTTAGAACGGGAAACCATTAAATTATTCAACATTTTTAAAGGGTACAAACACTTTATCTAAAAATTTTTTCTACAAAATTAACTCACGGATTATTTTTACATAGCCTTAATCGATATTACAACTTAAATTCGTATTTAAAGCAGCATTGTAGGTACTTTGAGGAGATCAGCTTCATTTCTTATATTTATAGTGCATTTTAAATAATTTTTATTTCAAAACATTACAAAAACGTATTGAATTTTAATTAGTCCGATGTAATTCACGAATGGTAGTAACCCCGTGGCCGTCGAGATGTCAAAGGGCAACTAAACAGTCCTTGGTGTTGTCGATTTGAATTTAGTGTTAGAAACTGTAACTGTTTACTTCTGTTAACTATTTATATTTTCGTAAAAATATTTGTTTTACTCGAATATAAAAAATGTTTTTCCGGGTCAAATTGTTTTGTAGGTTTTTTTCTTACAAATATTTTAAATCTTAGAACAATCTTAATAGTTACTGAAAATGAAAAAAACCCCAAAAAGTGAAGGAATGCTTGACAAGCCTTAGATGTGCTGCGCGGACGTCGTCTGTGGAGCCGAGTTTGTCGAGTTGCGAGTGTGAGTTATCGCGACGCAAGGTTTTTCCGACGGCGCGGCGGCGGCTGCTCGCGACAATGAAATATGAAGGGGAGTCGGCAGAGGGGGTGGGTGGAATATAGATTGAGTTTATATAAGAAATGGCTGCGGGGTGGAAGATAAAAACTGGACAGAAGCTCCCTTTTATCATATATAGGGGTGGGAACATTCACCCCACAAGATGTTTTTGAGGGGGTTTCGCTCTCGACACCGGACGATTGCTTTTTGAGTGGTTCTTTGTAGGCAAATCCGATTTTTTGCCAGGCTTTCCCTTTGGACCCGACCGATACATCAGGGGCTTAAGGGCTCTTGCTACTATGGAGATAAATCGGAGGCCTTTCCGGAATTTATTTCTCGCATAAATCTGAAATCTAAATATTTTTATTGCGCGAGGACCTTAGAAATTGTCGTGCCGGTGTGAATGCTACATAGTTATCTCGATTAAGCAATTATGAAGGCTGAAACGTATGATCAATAAAATGTTTGACCGTATAATATAAAGGTATACGACTCTTTTATTTACTACTATCGATTTTAGTTTACTCGACCTTAATTTAATTTATAGAGACCCGGGGGTTTCGCGTCGTATATAAGTAAACGTATATTAATTCAGTGCGTTACGAGATCTATAGATCTCGTACCTTGAGTGGTTCATAAAACGTTCCAGCAGTATTATATCTCTATATGTGTCTTTGATTCATTTCTCTATGTTGATTCTACATCAAACTGTGGTATTCGGAATTTGGAGCAGAATGTCATATTTCACGGCCACGCTAGAATTAGATTATTAACACGCAGGGAACGTGTTGATAACTTTCTCGTAAACATAATGTCTCTCCCAATTACAAATTGTATTAAATATTCACTACAAAATGACAAAAATTTAAAATTCGTCACACCGCTTCAATGAACAGTCTTACAATAAAGAACTCACCGGATGATATTTGTCGAATACTTTTGTTTTTTTACTCTGTAGGCCATCGGAAAGGCTAATAGAATTAAAAAACGTGTCGATTAAAAAAATACTAATCTTCCTCGATAAAATGTTTTCAACAATTGAAAATGAAAAAAAAGTCAGTTAATTAGTTCTAACGATTTGCCCAACAATTACAAAATAGGGCTAGAGGGAACAATAAATTTTAAGACCTTTTAGATATATGTTTTTAATTATAAATGTTATTATATCTATAAGTATAAAAGAGGATGTTGGTTTATATATATATATATATATATATATATATATATATATATATATATATATATATTTAGTTGGCAGGGATAAACACAAAAACCGCTGGACCGATGGCCACAAAACTTGGTACATACATGTAGAATTTCATGGAGTAGGTTTATACACCTTCAATTTCGTGATAACTTTCAGGGCTTAGCCCTGGGACCGTCTTAAAGGTATCCATGTCAGGGATTTTGAAATAATTTGAGTTAGATTTGTTTACTAACAAAACATATGAAAGTAAAATTTAAAACAGGTGATGTAAATTAATGGTATTTCTTTCTGCTATTTAACTGTATTTTTGTTAAAATGAAGATTTGTTACTTGGTGCCAGGTGGTCAATGAATTAGACTTTTGCATTTTTTCAAAGTGCAATACACTATATAAAATGCTGATAATATGTAGTATAACATAAAATAAATAACTGATTACTGAAGGACTCCAGTGATCACTGATCACTTATACTTGAAGGACTTTTTTTATGACAACTAACTGCTATTTAAAGAGGAAGAGTGTGCTACTGTAAAGAATTAATTTTACCTACAACACTTTAAAAATTTGCCGGGACGGCTCATTCAAACGTTTTGCTCAATATAGAGTCTAAAAACGTAAGACAGCACTTTTTAATAATTGCTGGAGTGGCATTGTAATTTTTTGTTCAAGGTAGACCCTAAAACCTTAAGAAAATGATCTTTTACAGTGAATAAAATTTCAAGCTAACTTCTTTGATTCCTCTAACATGTATGCCTTCATGAAGGAAATAAATAGGATTTCTAATACGCAGGTCTGCTGCGACGGGGGTGCATAATAAAGTTTTAATTAAGGGTAACATATGCGAGCAGATTCAAAGTGCCGTCGAAAAAGCCAAGGGTGCCGTTCCTTATATTGTGCCCCATGATCATCATCAGGGCAAGCTCAGGTACCGTGGAAACGACCATTAAATGCTTCTCGGCGTTCGTCTCTGTAAATTGGCCTCTTGAGTGTGTGAGCGCAATCCTCTTCACCTGATAGCACGATCGACTGGACAGCCGACACAAGCAAAACGCACTTGCAAGAGGAAGGACCACCGATATTGGGCATGAGCCTACCCAGGGCAGCAACACCATTTGGGGCTTTGTCGGTGGGGCGTTGGATATGGTCACATTTTTTTATGTACAGGCAGTTTATGCAGGAATATAATACCCCCGACGTAGCAGACCTTCGTACTAAGAGCGAATTTCTAAAAACTTTTGCTTTATGGAAGTACATTTGATATGTTCAAAGAAGTAGATACATTACATACATTAGATTTTACAATAAGAAAAATAAATGGGAAAGCAAAACTATATAATTCATGGGTGATAGTGTATGTATAATTGTAATCGTGAGCGAAGCCACGGGTTCTTCTAGTTATTATTATATTTGTTAGAAAATTTTTAACAAACTATTACAACTTTATCTCTATTTTCAGAAACCCACATTCGTCCCTAACCAAAAATCTACCAGCCATCAGAATTATACCGCTACATTATAAAAGATCGTATTGTCAAGGAATGCCTCCACCCTCGCTCCTCATGACCGGCGCGGCGGTAAGGAGCGATGTATCACGGTGTTGCAAGTATAATGTAATTTATACCTCCAGCTCCGGTGGTGGGGGTGGAGCGTTCTATATGATAATCACCGGTGTCACTTCCAAACGCATTATTTGTTTACTTTTTACCACTGATTAATGGCGACTGCCACTTTGATAGTTTGATCCCGGTCGCATCTGTATTCCGTCCGCGTCTCGGTTCGATAGATGCATTTGTTTAATTGTCGCACATCGTCTTACAACGCGCGTGGTTAGGTTTGCGATCGAAGCGAGCTTTTTGCCAACTAATTATGAGCTCAGGACTTATCCGTTTGCAACGGATTAGGCGCGTCGTGCATTGAGATTAGATTTGGACAGGTTCATCTAGATCCCCGGGACAGCCCGCCAGGTGTCGGGTGGCGCTTGGGTTCGAGACTCTAATGAAAGGTGCACGTTGTGTAGTCGACTAAATCGGTTATTTCGATCGATATATTTAGTCGTATAATACCAATGACAAAACTGAATTTAATAAAACGCATAGTATTTTTTCATATCTGTTGTTAAATCGGTTTACAGTTTTATAGCTTTTTAAGAGAGTAGGACAGAACATTTTCATACAAGGTGAGAAGAGATGCATGATATTGAAAGTATAAAAACAAACAATGAAATTCGTATCAGCGACCAGCGTGTAAAAAGACTAAAAATTCGAGCGATTTCTTGCGGGCTTATACCGGACAAGCATCTAAAATTCTGATTTCGGGGCGCGATGGGTTTTTCCAGCCTGCATAAGGAGAGGCTGTCGAACTGTGCCATCTTCGAGCCGAAACGGTGCGATGCAAAAAATTAGGCCACCAAAGTAATCGGAAGATGAATTAAAGAACATGACCGCTTTTAGCAACTCCGAATCGATAATTCCCGAGTGGTAAGCTCCCCTCTGTTTCCACGCGACTTTTTACCGCTGTTTTTACGAATAATTGCAACACCGCAACTGGCAAAGAGTTGTACCGTTTTAAGAACGCCTGATATAAAAATCCTAATTTTCCTACTGCACTTTTTTATGGTATTAGTCTAGGTCTACTTTGAAAAAATTTTGAAAATCGTGCATTCGTAGTATGTCTGTTACGCCGAAAAATAAATCATATTCGTGTTAGGTATTAATGAAAGTAAACAACTCTAATAACTCTCGATTATTACGCCTAAAACCGTCATATAACTCTTTAATTAATGTCAAATAATTTATCAAGCGACACGGTTGTTAACCACTTCATAAACTCAAACAAATTTAAGTACTCTGACCAAAATTGGCGAATAGACTATTTATAACTTTATAAATTGAAATTCCTCGTGTAAAACACTCCTGACTCACAACAGGGTTAATCAGACGAAATATAAAACCCCGAGCGAGGGCGCGGCGTCCCGGGGATGAGAAGTTTTAAACGAATTCAAAAGGCGAGAGAGTTGCCATGTAAAGTCGGAGCTGCGACTATGCGGCGTGAGGCATGGGCCGCGCGTGTGGCGGTATTATACAAGTTGCAGGTTTAAGAAGAGGCTCGAGAACAACAGCTTTAATAATTCACCGACGAGAGAAACAGGAAAAGTTTGGCAAAATCGCGCCCTCCGCGGTCGCGCTATTACGTTTCCAACTTTTATCAGTATAATTTAAATACGTCACGAGCCCCTGAGTGAATTGCAATGGTGATGGGTGGATCAGGGTCAATTTTGACTTTGAATTGAACGCCACCTGTGGGATGACCTATGGCGTAACTACAGGTGGCTGGTAATTTATTGAGCGTTTGTTAAGTTATAGTGGTTTAAAAATCACCTATATACTTCCGAATTATGTAAAACATCGCTTGATTTATTTTATTAACTCGGGTTTGTAGGTATGGTGACTGTATTGAATGGCTTTCCCAAAAATATGTGATTTATTAAGTTAAAATACCATAAAAATATTTAAGTGTATGTATTTCTACAGGGTGTTCAAAAAATGTGGGGCAATAATTTGTGTAGTGATTCCTTGGGTCAAAATAAGCAAAAAAGTTGAAATAAACATAGGTCCTAGAGTGCTTCGTTTTCCGGCTGTGTCTGTTAATGATTTTTACATATTTAATCATATATCACGAGCCGCTAAATGTATAAAAATCAAACTTGGTGTATAGATAACCACTAATAAGAACTATTTTTGTAAGAAGTATCGAATTTATACTTTGTACCATTTCAAAATGGCGACTATTTTTTGTTTTCAAAGCTAAGTATCTTAAAAACTGTAAATTTTAGAAAACTTATATAACAGACAAAAAAGTTGCAAAATTTAATCCAATTAATGCTGATATTAAGATTATGATAATCGGACTACTAATAACAGAGAAATTTAAACTTTTGTGCATAAAAACATGGTTCCTTAGAACATTTTGTCTGTTTTTATTCGGAAAATTTAAAATTTTTCCATTATTAGTTGTCCGATTGTTATAATCTTAATATCATCCTTAATAAGATTAAATTTCACAACTTTTTTGTCTCTTGTATAATTTTTTTAAAAGTAACGGTTTTTAAGATATTTAGCTTTGAAAACAAAAAACAAAAGCCATTTTGAAATGGTACAAAGTAGAAATTTGGTACTTCTTGCAAAAGTATTTCTTAACAGTCGTTATCCATATACCAAGTTTGAAGTTTATACGTTAAGTGGTTTGTGAGATATGATTAAATATGTAAAAATCATAAACAGACACACAGACGGAAAACGGAGCACTTTAGGACCTATGTTTATATAAACTTTTTTGCTTATTTTCACCTAAGGAATCACTATATAAATTATTGCCCCACATTTTTTGAACACCCTGTATATATGTAAAAGCAAAAATACCCATTGACTGACTGACTGATCGCAGTTTCTCAAAAACTTTAAGGCGTAGAGCCATGAAACTTGGCACAAATATTCTGTACAAGCTCTAGATGCGTACTAAGAAAGGGTCTTGCAATACTTTCTTTCATAAGGTTTGAATATGTTATATTATGAAATTCAAAATGGCGCCCATGTTTAGCTTTCAATGCTTACTTTTCCAAAAACTACAAGATTTTGGGCCATGGAACTTGACACAAATATTCCTTTAAGGCTCTAGATGCAAGCAGAGAAAGGTTTTTTAAATATTTTCTCTATACGGCTAAAACAGAGTGTATTATAAATTCAAAATGGCGGTCATTTCAGTTTTTGAAACTACGGATGGGGGGCCTATAGAATATTTTCAGAGGATAAATAAGGTACGAAATCCAATGTTTTAGCTAGTTAGTATGACACAGTCTATCCAGCAGTGCTGGTCAGCAACGCAGGAAGAGGTAGTCAAGGTATCCAAGGTGTACTAAAAGAATAAAGTGTACAAATGTATTACGGCCACTCACTATATATTTTTCGAATACAACTTAGGCTACTCGCATTGTACGAACCGCCCGAAGTACTATTTTGTATTCCCACGTTGGTAAAATTTGTTGTCCGCCTTAAAAATGAATAAATAAGTACTAAAAATATAATCTTTAAAACTTATTATGGACAATTCATTTTGAGCATATGTATATGCACTAGAAACAGAGATTCCAAAATTATAATTTTAGGAGGGTTTGCTTAGGCGATGGGGATTTCAATTTCAAAACACAAACTATCACTACAATATTTTGCCTTATCGATAGCTAAGTAACGTGATCTTCAATGTACGTTCAATATACGCAGGCGAAGCTGCGGGTATATCTACTAGTATATATATATATATAAAATCCATAAACTGTGGACTGACTGACTGACCCACAGATCACAGTTTCTCGAAAACTATAAGGCTTCGGGCAATAAAACTTGGCAAAAATATTCCTTAAAGGCTCTAGATGCGTACTAATGAAGGATTTTAAAATTGTTTATCTTCAAAGGCTTTAACAGCGTACATTGTAAAATTCAAAACGGCTGCCATATTTAGTTTTTAAATAATTACTCAAAAAATGTAAGGCTTTAAGCCATGAAACTGGGAACATTTATTCTTTGTAGACTCCAAAATTCTACAAAGAAAGGATTAAAATTTTTTATAAGCTAAAATATTGAACAGTACATTGTACAATTCAAAATGGCGGCCTTTTCGGTTCTTGGAGCTGTAATAAAAAATAAGGTGTATATAATATTTTTAAGACACAAAAAAGTTCGATCTACTAAATCTGAACAAAACTAGATGGCCACCTACGATATATTTGTCAGATACTATTATTTAGGCTTTTCACGTTTTACGGACCACCCGGAGTAATAATAATACCAGAATCATTAAACTCTGCATAGAAATTTAGTTCAGAGTATAAAGCTTTCACTAGGATCAAGGTTTTCAGATAATCAATTTTGGGAGGGTTTTCGTGGATGAGGGTGATAAGTTAAGAAAAATTTACTATTTCTAACATATAATTTTGCGTCTAGCTGCCAAGCGATTGATATGATCTTCAATGTGTTTGAGAAACTCTTAGGGGAAATAGGTCTCCTTAGTTTTTGGCCAACACATTCAAGTTTTTGGTCTATTAAAAAAACTGAATTGAGATGTTAAGTCGTGAGTCCACCCTTAGTGCCATTTACTGTCGTTTATACTATATCCTAGGCTAAGTCTCATATTCGCTTAAGTCGATTGGATCTCACGATTTTGGCGCGAGGGAAACAGAAAAATCTTTAGATGAATCTGAGAAAAAAGTCTTATCTTCTTATTTCAATCTGGGATGGAAGCAGTATATGCTAATGCAAGGTTGTAAGTAAACGCTTAATCACCTATTGCAGGCCTAACTATATTTGATTAAAATCAATAGGTTTCTTTGATATTTTGTAAAAGCTGTAAATTTATAACAAATTTAACTAAACATATGTTATATGTTCAGCGGGCGAAGCCGCGGGTATCTGCTAGTAAATATATACATACATATTTTTCAAGAGGGCGGCGGTCTCTTATTATCTTGCATTCCCCCCACATGGGCCTTAGACCTGTGCGTGGAAATTAACAAGCAAAGAAAGGAGTGAGCCGGTACAGTACAAGGGTGAACAGTACTGCTGAAGGGATTCGATAATGTGGAGACTCGGACTTACGCCATCATAGCTACAAGGCTCAGTGCGCCACCAACTCCCTACAGGCTCCATTTCCAACACGGCGTCGACGTCAGCGCGGTCAACGATTATGCTAGAGTTAAATGCGAAGCGGGCAATGGTGACTATTTCCTAGACGCATCAACAATCACCATTGCCTGCTTTACATTTGGCTCTGGCGTAATGATGACGACGTCGACGTTGAGCTTGCTGACGTGTTGGAAATGGAGCCTTACACGGCGCCGTATTTCTCTGTACGGGCGCAATTAGTACTTAAAATTATCGTATGTACTAGGGAACAATTTTTTTTGAACGTCGATGTTAAAACTTAATTATAAAATAGGACCACTTGCAGGTCGGGATACAAAAACCTTATGTGTGAATTATATTTTCCTTTTTTTCTCAAGAAGGGATTATACAATAGCTACATGCGGAAGTTAAGGCGGATAGTACAGTCAATACACAAAAGAAACTGCGAGGTTGCCTTTTTATAGGGCAAAGTTAATTGATGACTTGCAATAAGAAACATAATTGTGTCATAGTCTACGTCAAAAATAACGTTTAAAATTATTACATTAAAAATTTATCGCAGAATCTTGTGTAAGCATATATAGTCATTGACTGAGGATGGTAAACGAGTTTAAAATATAAAAAAGCAGCGATCTTGTAATAACATTTCTCTCTCTCGAATTAATTTATATGCAGTTTCCAGAAATACATCTTCTAAAATACATTAAAGCGTTCTAGGGAACACCGCGAAAACTCGACTCCAATGTCTACACAGTGAACAAAACCTGTGGAAAACCTGTGTTTGGGAAGTATTCTTTTAACGAGCCGACCAAGAGTCGCATGTAAATACGTCGGGTCGGGGATTCAAAACCCACATTGTCGTGAGGGGGGGGGGGGGTTAGATGGTATCTCAGACTCCGAATTTCAGAGATCGGACTGGGACCGGCCGTTTGACCTTCAACGCTCTCAAGCAATTCATCATGCACATGCTATGTCGAGGAAAACAAAACATAGGAGGCCGGGCCACGGCGCGCCGAGAGGCGCTACGGTCTTTGCGAAAACATCGTCACCAAACCGAAGACGAGGTAAAGCCGCTAGCGAGAGATCTTTTTACATTATAATGGCTCAGCGATAATAGGTGGATGTATTGTAGGGTTAAATCATTTCACTATTTAAGTAGCGAAATTTTACCCAGTTTTTACAAATTTTAAAGACGAATGTTTTACTTTCAAACTGCCACACAGAGGAAACGTTCCACAGTTTTTTTAATCATTAAAAGTTAAGGGGCTCAGAAATATATGAGCAGATACGTCTTTAAATAATTTCGCAATCGAAGTTCCAAGCGTCTTTGATTTTGAATCGAATTCTATGCTGATAGAGGGGTCTCCCTGTGCGAATCGATCACTTCGATTTTAGTGTTATTGTTTGACAAGTAGTATTGCAGTAGTTAAAATCTATTTGCTTTAACAGCATATTACGGGCGACTGCTGGAGTCCTATTGCTGTATGTGGTAAATTTTACACGAAGAACAGTCAGGTACAAGACAGCCAAATGGCTGGCATTCGACCCAAGGACTACGGACAACCTCCCTACCCGAAGCAAGCTTGGCGATCCCGTTGAATAAACTCCACATCATGTACGAATTCTTTCCCCCGTCCATCTCCCACTTTTATATGGTTATTTCGTCCCATTTTGGATACATCTGTTTGACAAACGCTTGGAAAACAATAAACTCCATATCGGCCCCTCGTACATTGGCAGAAAACGGAAGTGATAAATAAAGTTTGCATGAGGCGGCCGACAAGCGACTCGTCTATGGGCATTTGAAATCATTAAAAGTAATATGCACAATATAGCTAACGATTAATCATTCATTATTCATTATTGGGATTTGCTATTTTGATATACTCTTTTGAATTATTCATCAAAGATGAATCTTTCAAACACAAAGTTCTTGCAGGTTTTCTAGGGATGACACAGATACTCTTGTAAAATTATCGAGGTATAAAATAAATTAAGCTCAATAGTTAAAAGCATAAAAATCGTTGGGAAATCGAAATGGTAGATAAACTCATGCTATATAGTACAAGAATGTTACTTATCAATATATATTATTTTCTTAGTTTCATTAGATTTTGCACCGGAGTTTATTAAAATCGCTCTTGAGCTAACTCGTTCATCGTTAAATTTCATATGGTTATTTTATTTCATTTCATTTATTTATTGAACATCATTATACTGAGTCTTGGCCCTACCAGTTTATGCATAGCTTGTCGGTGGGGTCCAATATATATCAAAAATCAAAAAATATATTGATAATTTTTTGCAATAAACAGCTAAATTTTTTAATAACATTCTTAATAATTTTTGCTAAATGTATTCTGGGTGAACCTGCTGGGCAAAATCTGCTTACAATCACTAAAAGAATGGCAATTTATAGCTTTTTTTAGTTTAAAATAATTACTGATGGAGCGCAAGAAAGAAAGATACATCTACATAATATCATAATCATTAACATTATAACAATAAGCAACATTAATTAACAATTAAAAATGAGCAATTTATACTTTTGGTAAGACATACAATAAATAAAATTTCAAACCGAAGAAATAATATAAAAATTAATCACAGCCAACATGTCTTATATATTGTATCCTATCTTATCTCATCTTTACCGTATTTCGATATTACTTCTATGGTAAATCTAGGATTTAAATTCATACTTCATGCTTTTGTTTACTACCGATGCTCTCTTGCTCTTTGCAGATAGTGTTTTTAATTGTATAAAGAAAATATTTTTTTATTTTTCTTTTATATTTAATAATTAGTTGAAGAAAACCATAACAAAACCCTCCTCCATCGAAAAGAAAACACATGAAAAACTTAAAATTGAACAGCTTATAAAAAAGAAAATATCAGATAATATAAGTTAATATCAGGTAGTAAAATAGAAGCTACGATTTTTCCATAGGGTTATGTGGTGATAGCATGGTATTCAAGAGTGAAAAAACCTGTTTCAAATGGTCATAAGCTTAGCTACAATTTGACTATATACTGTTGTGTAACTGATACTTGATAAATTGATTGATCTCCACGAAACTTTGCAATGATCTGTTCAAACAAAACTCCATAATGGTCTTAAATTTGAAACGGAGTACAACATGCACAAAGTTATCCTTATTGTTTTACTCAAATTAAGTGAGATATAACCTTAAAATGGAAAATTAATAGTAAAACCTTTTAAAGTTCATTCTTGAAAGTAATGTCAATGGGAGCCACAAAAGTGACTATCACAGCAAGAGCCCACGACCGCCAGACTTTTGTTACCAACACAGCAAGAGCCCACGACCGCCAGACTTTTGTTACCAACACAGCAAGAGCCCACGACCGCCAGACTTTTGTTACCAACACAGCAAGAGCCCACGACCGCCAGACTTTTGTTACCAACACAGCAAGAGCCCACGACCGCCAGACTTTTGTTACCAACACAGCAAGAGCCCACGACCGCCAGACTTTTGTTACCAACACAGCAAGAGCCCACGACCGCCAGACTTTTGTTACCAACACAGCAAGAGCCCACGACCGCCAGACTTTTGTTACCAACACAGCAAGAGCCCACGACCGCCAGACTTTTGTTACCAACACAGCAAGAGCCCACGACCGCCAGACTTTTGTTACCAACACAGCAAGAGCCCACGACCGCCAGACTTTTGTTACCAACACAGCAAGAGCCCACGACCGCCAGACTTTTGTTACCGACACAGCAAGAGCCCACGACCGCCAGACCTTTGTTACCGATACAACAAGAGCCCACGACCGCCAGACCTTTGTTACCAACACAACAAGAGCCCACGACCGCCAGACTTTTGTTACCAACACAACAAGAGCGCAAGACCGCCAGACTTTTGTTACCAGTAAAACAATAGCGCACGACCGCCAGACCTTTTTTACCAACACAACAAGTTCTTACCACCGCCAGACCTTTGTTACCAAAACAACAATAGCCCACGACCGCCAGACGTTTGGTGCCAACACAACAAAATCCCAAGACCGCCAGGTCTTTGTTACCAACACAACAAGTTCTTACGACTGCCAGACCTTTGTTACCGACACAACAAGAGCCCCTACCTCCAGACCTTCGTTATTTCATAAAACCTGAAAGTTACTCTGAGCAATGTTTCGAAAACAGGTAATAAGAATTAACATTATGAAGTTTGGCTAGTGATTACTCCGCTATTGTGATATTCGCAGATTCATATCATTGCAAGGTTAAAAATTACTAAACCAGCTGACAACTTTAAAATACAGGGAAGTAAACAGCTGTTAAAGTAATATTAAAGCTTTCATTGATGTGACGCAGAGTAAAGAAAAAATGTATAAAAAAGCAAGTAATGTAAAAATATAAAGGTCAGTTTTAAATTAATTTATAATAGTAAAAGTAAGTAATTCTACTCTCTTGATGGTAATTTTGAAAGATATATTTTCAGATATACCTCGGATTTGCATTGTGTCTGGCGAGATGTTAAAACCATCGGAACTGACTGGTTACCGAGTTCACGTCTTATGATAGTCCCCCACGTAGCACACGTAAAATTCAGGTTTTATAATATGACGTTTTTATAAAGGTGTGTGCAAGAAACGGGTTGAAATAGTGCTAAATGTCTGGCAATGAAAGACGTGATTTATCATATTATTTCGAGGAAATTAAGATGAAAACTTGAGCTAATTCGTTCTCTTTTACTCTGAGTCATACCACTGCAAGCTTCTACATTTCTTAATCAGCTGTTTACATTCCTGTATTTTAAATGGAAGTTACCAGTTGTTTAAGTAGTGTCGTGGCTTGCAATGATATGAATCTCCTATTATTAGCCAAAATAACCACTAGTCAAACTTCGCTGATTCTTCTTATCCGTGTTCGGACACCGCTCAGAGGATCTTCCAGCTCCTAACAAATGATGATCTGGCGGTCGTGGGCTCTTGGACTACAAGGTCTGATATTGGTGATTTCGTAATTCGTCATACTATTATCTTCGCGTTCGAAAACAAACAATGGTAATGCGCAATGGGACGTAATTTGATTGAAAGACGCCACATGCATCAGGATAAAGTCTCGTGTGAGTTCACTTCCTTCGGTGACACTTTACCTACTTATGAGTGTTCTGTGTTATCCGCCATGACCAGAGAGTCCCTCCCATCCCATGGTGCCCACGGGCTCCGGCCTCTCGCTCCTCGCGAGGAGGGGGGGGGCTCTGCGAGTATACCCGGTTATTTATGGCACTCTAAGAGTAATATAAATTACACCGCTACAACGACACTGGATTACATATTCCATCGGACCAATGGCGGGCGACGCTATAATTTATAGGGTATGAAAAGTTTTGCTACGAAAAATAGAGATGTCCCGACGGTCATATTTATGGAAATGCCGGTTCGCCGGGCGGGGTGGAGGCGAACTGATAAATTGTGAGGAATACGTTTTGTTACTTCTTGTATTTGTGTGGACGCTCATGAATACCAAATCAGACGCTTCCGGAGTTCCGGCTCCCGCAGCCCGCGCCGGGCCCGACATGCTCGACTTGCCGATAGATCGGTAACTCCGTTGACTAACGGATAAATGATGATAAATAAATAAAAATATCGAAGATTTCAGACATTTTACACATTAAGATTTTTTCATTAGCCAGTTCGTGTATTAAAGGTTAACGCCAAAATCAGGTGGTAAGAGAAATCTTAGTTGTAGGACAAAATAGTCGCTTCGATTTCATTTATTTAAACAATTTCTTTATACGCATACTCAATAATTATATAGGTGTATCACTCAGAAATAATAAGTTCAAAACTCTCAAATGATACTTATATGCTCGGTAGACAGTTTAATATCAACGACCAAACTGATTATTTTTCGCCTCATTATATACCCTTTCTTACATCTCATTCACACCATTAACAATTTCTATCTCCGAAAAAGCAATTAAATACGATTCTCCCGCCCTAATAAATTAATTTTCGCACTAGGCTCGGCCCTCTAATAGAGTTGTAGGATCCGGGCCGAAACCATGATTCATGCGCGCATTTGCATAAAGAAAAGATAAGTTTTGAGCCGAGGCTGCAGCTCGACAAATTTACAGCGGCTTAAAAACTGAAGACGGGAGCAGCGATCCTGATATACGGGGCGAGCGCGGCGCCAATTTGTGGAGGTGCGGCGGGAAACCTCGGAAAATCGGCGCGCCGGGGGGCTGCTGTGATTTGTGCTGCTCTCGAGACGTGTGTGCGGATATTTAAACCGGATATAGTGTTGATGAACTATGGAAAAATAGGGTTAAAATATTGATATTTTTAATTTTGATTTTATCGATTTTTTAAATTTAAATTTAAATTTAATTTTAATTTTGATTGATTTATTTTCGTTGCATTTTCTTCAAATAATTCTTCAGACTAGTATAAGATTAGCCTACTTAGGAAAACGTTGATCTAATTATTTAATATGTATAAAATGGTCAATATTACGGTAAAGAAAATCGAGTATACCAAACAAATATGACAAAATATTATATCTTTATGAAAATAAATTCCGAATATGATGTGACACTATAACTTAATAAAAATATTTTGTATCCTAAAGAACAAAATATTGTGTTTCCATCGTTGATATTTTTTGCTGTACCTTCCCAAATAAAATTATTTTTTTCTACAGTTGTATATCACTCCCGAGTCTTATAATTTCAAATCCAAACGAAACTCCAATGTGGCAATGTGGTGAAGATATATAATTAAGTAAGCAGGGCAGATTATGCATCACATTTCAGTGAAACCTTATCAAATCGATATAATTGTTTGTGTTTTTTTTTATTACTTTTTATAACCCCTACCTTTACTATCATTTTTCTACATGTTCAATGTAAACTCACTTAAACTCCCCTCGGTATCATGTCGAAACAGATTTCAGGTAAAATACTAAGCGATAAACTTTGATTTCATCTTTACCGAGCCTTGCATTTAAATTGTAAATAAAAAACTATGTCTCTTTTAATTTTGTATTCGGCTTACCCCCCTATTTTTATAAAGCCAAAGATTTCACTATCTGGGGCATTTCAAATAGACATTTTAAGTAAATAAAAAAACAAGTTTATAGATTAAAGGGGGATCTTATTCACAAGAGATTTTTATAATTTGTAGTGTTATAAAATTTCATTAGTCTTATAGGAATTTTCATTTTCATTTTGTTTCAATAATAATACTCTACCAAGGAAATAAAATACTGACTTCGATCATGTTAAATTTAATTTGAAAAATAAATCAAACAAATGAGTCGTCCGGGTAACGTCGCTTATGCCAAGAAATATTACACAATTTTAAGTATCTCCTGCAAAAGGTCTTTTTGAAAAATAGGAGGTAGTTACGGAAGACGAACAGTTATGCCGGGTATAAAGAACAACTGCCTTATATATGTCCCGGATTTATAAGATACACCGTGCATAATGCGAATAAATAATACGAGCAGAGCCAGATATGTCTTATATGCAAATAAAACTTTTAATATGATTCGCCTCTAAATCTGGCTCGCGCAAGACGAAAAAGAGACGCCAAATCCAGAGATAAATCGGAGTAGCTTTGTTTAAGTCGACCAGACAGATGGTGGCTCTGTAATCCTGCGCCTGTCCCGCAAGGATGCGCTCTATATATTAAAATTTCCACCACTTCTTCACAATTGCGCAGTCTCCGGTTACAAATTGGATGTCATAATTCCAGATCTTATAGATGGGATTAAGCTAAATACCTCCCAATGTAAAATAGACCTGAACTTAAAGTTAGACACGATGTACACTCGAGGTTATTTCGTGATTACCTGTGTGATGTTAATCATTATCACACAGTTTTATTCAAGCTATATGGCTGCAAATTTGTAATCGTTCATTCTATTGATGAAAAGCAGCACATTAATCGCGGTCTTCATGAAGGAAGGGTTCAATTCGGCAGATGTTTTAAATGATACCGTGAATAATTAAGGGAAATAATATGATAAATTTACAGATACAAATAATTGAAATGTATTCATACTTTCCTCTGATGTATACAAAAATTCATCATTTTTGATTTATAACCGAACAAGGCCAAATCTAACAAATGGATTTAGTTAATTTATTTATTAATTTACAACGTACATTTGTTATGGCCCCTACCATCAAATATATACCAAGAGATACAAATATACCATCGAGATTTAATAATAACATGACAAGTTTTACATAAACGTATAACATTAATGAATGCATGCTAAGATAACTTAAGCAAAATCATGGCAAGTGTTTCGTGTAACATAAGGTTGGCTTCTAATTTCTCCATATTAAAGCAAATACTCAAAAACATATACAGTTAGTCATCAACAGAATGTTTAATTTTTGAGAATGGTAGCCCTGGTCCACATTACTGTAACAAAATAAAACAGCATAACTCTGTGCCAGTAAAAATGTGAAAAAGAAAGTTTAGATTTGTAATGATTTAAAATTGTTAAAGTAGTTGAGCAATTAATTAAACTTACAACATAAAATTTTCTCGCGAACCCCAGATTGTTAGCATACAACATTTAAATTTCTATTTGTCACGTAATTTTTTACATGCATTTACACCACGATCACCGACAAATAAACTGCAGCAGTAAAAACAAAAATTACATCAACTTATAATTCATATTCGTTCCAAAATCATATCTTTCCTTAGCTTTAAATCACATATTATATACATATAGTGCCATTAAACCTTTGTAAGCATGTAGGGTACCTTTTTTATACGTTCAGCAACCACATCTTCTTTTTCGTTTCGCTTACTCTTAAGCTGATATTATCAATTACTAATGGTAAGCAATCCGCGAAATTTCATAGTTTAATTATTAATCCTACAAATTTCAACGAGTAATATTGTTAAATTGTGATTACTTTCAAGTAATATACCGGTGAAGATAGATTTATAATTTTTATAAATTTTCATCTACTATAGGTCCAAGAAACAAAAATGCAAAACAATGCAGCAAAGTTATTCACTACAATGTATTACGCGGGACAATGGAAAAGCTCAGAGCAGTTTTTCTCTAGGTTTAATTTACTGGGATGAAAATTACATGCACGAAGGGGCTGAAAATATGTGACCAAGTTTAAACGCTTTTGGGCATTATCTCCCCTTCATCCGGACAATCCAATTTCGGCCAACCCCCACCCCTTTTCTTCTGACCTTGAAATTAGAATGGGAGTTCGCACAAGTCAAAATTCTCACATATGAGCTATTCACAATAATATAGAAAATGTAATGTATATCTAAAACGATAAAGGATATTATAACTATTTTATTTTGTATTTTTACTCATGTGCTGATGAATAAAGCTTTTCAAATTATTTAATATTAAAAAATAAACCAATTTAAAGACAAATAAATAATTAACGGGTTAAAAATTTATTGTAAGTTAAAATATTATCGTTTGAGACAGGAATTAAATTTTCCCCTATTCCGTTAAACGTAGGGTCAATCAGTTTAATCAAGTTTTCATCAAACATTAGCTAAAATCTAGCATACTTGTAATTCATTTATTTTTTAAATTTATTATACAAGCTTCTGCGTTTTTTACCGTTTTTTATTCAGTTAAGCATCCATACATGTTGCGTTTTTTTAAATGTGTCTGCAGTTCTTTGTAAAAATAAAGTTTTTTTCTGGTAATAATTGTTCATTTGAAAAACTAAATGTACTTAACTAATTTCAAAAATATATGTTTAAAAAATTTATCTAAAAAACTACTGAAGCGGAAAGTTAATACGGGTCTGGTAAGATTTTATGAAACCACTGCATTATCAACACACGACTTTTTAAACATTCACAATATTTTAGATTGTGTCCACAGCTTTTAATGTAAGTAAAATAATTCATATCCATCCCTTAATTTATTTAAAACCCGAAAACTCGAAAAACAATTATTTCACAGCACTTATAAACACAACCTTATTTAATTCGCATTTCTTTGGGCATAGAACCTTTCCAAAACTTTAACACTGAACTATACAACGAGTAACGGTGAGATAGTGCTTTACAACTCGTATATAAATAATACATCCCTTAGGCTGGAATATTAGCGTACAATGGCAGAGAAACAATATACCCTCTCGCAGGGTTCGGGTTGAAGGGGAAGGGGGTTGGAAATTGAATCCTGTGCGAACCCAGCTTAATTTATAAGAGCTGTAACAAAGAAGTGGGAGGGTCTGCGAGTCTTCTAGGCCGGACCCTTGTCCATACTTAATTGATAAGATCGCTTTGTAAGCTGATTGTATATTTAACACTGTCCGAGCTACAAATATATTTTACTTAGCTGGGGATAGCTTGCTAAAGTACCCCTTTTAGGATAGGTTTTTGACGTTGGAATCAAAATGTGATGTATGTTTAAGATAAAATCTGTGAGAAAGAAGTGAAGATTGAATCAACGCATCACATTTTGCTTGATGAAATAACAAATATCATCTGAAATAAGAAATATTATTTTATGATATGTAGCTTGTATACACATCAACGTGTAGGAGAGCAGTTTTTGTGATTTGTCTAATTATCACATACTACCTGACGGCTTATTTACCATTGGGTATATAACTTTATTCACTTAATCGGGTGTCTCACTTTTAAGAAATGCCGTATCTGATGTGAGTGATGTATTGCAAGACAAAAGGCGTATCTTGAGATCCGCCTTTTCTTCTCGAAAACATTTGATACAAAATTATGAGGTACGCCTGTTTACGATGGTTATAATAATAATTTAGATTGTCGATGCTTCTGCAGTGAGGAGCGCGAGTTGGACTTTGTGGTGATCGGCGTAACTCAATTTTGTCAATTTTTGAGATACGCCCTTTCATCTTGCACACATCGATATATATGTAATGAATAAATACCTCACATACTGTTGTGAACTATAATATTATTTTAGTATAATTGACTAAAAATATGTATAACCAACGAATTCCAGTAAACTTGCCTAGCATCGCCAACTTTTTTCCGCAGATGTAACAACGTAAGTAGTTTATCCAAATAAATTTTAATTGAAGTACCGGGAGACCGAGCTTTGTTTGGATAAAATGAAAACAACCTGAAGATATAAATCAGCAGTTTTGTTTAAATTGTCCACAGCGTTAACATGGGCACTTTGATTGCTGTAGGACAGAAACCGGATTTTTTCAGTCTTATGACCATCTCAAATCGATCTCTTTGTGGCCAAAAACCTCATATTAAACAAAAAAATCCTCGGACAACATAAATATTTTACCCGGACAAACATTGCTTATCTTAAAGTATACTATTTTTGATTAAACTGTGATTCATCACAACTGAAAAGCGATTAACTAATACGTTTGATTGACTCCAAGATAGAGTATTTAACCTCCACCCTCTCCCGCCCCTGTGTTCCTCCACCCTCTCCCGCCCCTGTGTTCCTCCACCCTCTCCCGCCCCTGTGTTCCTCCACCCTCTCCCGCCCCTGTGTTCCTCCACCCTCTCCCGCCCCTGTGTTCCTCCACTTCTCGAGACAAAGACGGATGTGTGAACTTCCAAACGAGATCAGTTGTTGCCATTCCATTTTGAAAGAAAAAGTTGCGCAATAAATCGAACGGGGTGGGGTGTATGAGGCACCGACCCCCCCCCCCCCCGAAATTTATCAGCGGGGCTCACTCACGCCTTATCAATACCTACAGCACTCCTAAACTTGGACCGTTCATCTTAAGTGGAATTTATGGGCGCTTTGGAAAAGTTACGCTCCGTCGGGATTTATGTTGGGTTGTTATCGACAAAAATTTGTTCACCAAGAGTCCGATGACAAATATTGTGCGATTACCACCAAGAAAAAAAGCATATTTAGTGTGAGCAATTTCTTACAAGGGTATTTCAAGTGCGTGTGCTAGTTTTGGACATAGTCAACTAGTATAGCTTCAATTACGTTCATTAACATGTAAAGCTTTTCTTCATTTTTTGTATAGCTTATGGAAATTTCTCACATAACTAAACAAAAGGTTTGGGAGCTTGTATAGTTCTAAAATATTATTTTTGCATGCTTCATTAAAGGCACCAACTCTATTTAAATCAAGCTTTTAAATTCTACAGATTAATATGTTCAACAAACAGCTGTCTAGATAAACAAAAAACAAAAATAAAAACACACGTGAGAAAAGGTTGCAATGTATTTAAACTGTAATAAGAGTTCATGTTAATATATTATTTTTTCATAAACTTTGTAAAATCAATTTGTAAGGTATAACACATAGGGTAATCCAATAAGTACTGATATATCTGAGTCCGGCAGAAAACAGTGAACAGTATTACTGAACTCATTGGTGGAAAGAAGACATTCTGAATTTATCACCAAATAAATCGGAGCATCGGACAGAATGTTTTAAGACCTCGAGGGAACTAAAGTCACAGCATTTAATTTTTCTTTCCTTTTAACCGGCGCACCGTGAAGTTGAAATGGAATGGACTCGCATGGGGTGGGGATCTAAAGGCTTAATAGATCCGAGAGGGGTTGTATATAGAGAGAGTTGTAAATCTCACGACAATTCCACCAGAGCCGATGTATTAAAATATAAAAGACTTTTCTAAAAGGTCCGCAAAGCAGTGTGCCAGCAGCCGAGTAGCGTACACTAGCGCCCACCGAGCACACGTGTATGAGTGTGCCAGCGGCCGAGTGCGTACACTGGCGCCCACCAATCACACATGTATGAGTGTGCCAGCAGCCGAGTAGCGTACACTAGCGCCTACCGAGCACACATGTATGATGAGTGTGCCAGCAGCCGAGTAGCGTACACTAGCGCCTACCGAGCACACATGTATGATGAGTGTGCCAACAGCCGAGTAGCGTACACTAGCGCCCACCGAGCACACGTGTATGAGTGTGCCAGCGGCCGAGTGTGTACACTGGCGCCCACCAATCACACATGTATGAGTGTGCCAGCAGCCGAGTAGCGTACACTAGCGCCTACCGAGCACACATGTATGATGAGTGTGCCAGCAGCCGAGTAGCGTACACTAGCGCCCACCGAGCACACGTGTATGAGTGTGCCAGCGGCCGAGTGTGTACACTGGCGCCCACCAATCACACATGTATGAGTGTGCCAGCGGCCGAATAGCGTACACTAGCGCCCACCAGTCACACATGTATGATGAGTGTGCCATCGGCCGAGTGTGTACACTGGCGCCCACCAATCACTCATGTATGAGTGTGCCAGTAGCCGAGTGTGTACACTTGCGCCCACCAATCACACATGCATGAGTGTGCCAGCGGCCGAGTGTGTATATACTAGCGCCCACCGAGCACACATGTATGAGTGAGCCAGCGGCCGAGTGTGTACACTAGCGCCTACCGAGCACACATTTAAGAGTGAGCCAGCGGCCGAGTGTGTACACTAGCGCCCACCGAGCACACATGTATGAGTGTGCCAGCGGCCGAGTGTGTACACTGGCGCCCACCAATCACACATGTATGAGTGTGCCAGCGGCCGGGTGTGTACACTGGCGCCCACCAATCACACATGTATGAGTGTGCCAGCGGCCGAGTGTGTACACTGGCGCCCACCAATCACACATGTATGAGTGAGCCAGCGGCCGAGTGTGTACACTGGCGCCCACCAATCACACATGTATGAGTGTGCCAGCGGCCGAGTGGCGTACACTTGCACCCACCGAGCACACAAATATATGAGTTATTTATCAGCGATAACTTGGGGAGCGGAAATTATGCTCACTGTTTATGGGATTTTCTGTTATTGTCTGCCAAGTATTAGAGAATTGTGAGGTAGAATAGAATAGAATATGATTTATTGCAGTAATACAATTATTACAATTGTGTAGCAAACGTCAATTAATTGTTGTTATAAATACCTAAATTATAAAATAAAATTAACATTAAAATTAAAATTACCCCTGGGGATTAAAATTTGGTCCTACTACCCCCAGTGGTGGGCCATGAACTCCTCCTCCGTGTAGAAGACTGAATTTGTACCCCGTCTTATCGGTCTTATCGGGTACCCCGGCCCGTCTTCAATTTGATACAAGATATTAGATGCGGGTGTCTGTTTTTATTTTCTTATTTGTTTTGTGAATATATTAACCCAGCAAAGACTATAATCAAAGAGGAGAAGAGAAGAAATTAAAAAATATTATTTCATATTCTTGTAAGAGACACACAGGTTTAAATATATGTTCTCATATTATTTTTATTAATAAACAGTAATGCGTATTAATTTCATATTTGGCAATTAAGGAAGTAAAAATAAAAACTTTTAGCAACAAAATATAATTGATAGTTTAATAGATATATTATAATAGACTAAATATTATAGATGAAAATATTGACTTTAATTTATCAAATAACAAATGTTAACCCTAAAATAATCCTGCATGTACAAGAATACATTACAATATTTGTAAAAAGCTGGAATAAAAAGGTGAACATTACTTCTTTCGATAACTGTAGGGAAGTTATCGCTTCTGGAAGATCGCTGTAAAATTAAATCTAATTAATAAGTATTCTTATAACATTTTGTTTTTTGAGTGAATTGGATCATAATGATGACTGAGTCTGTATTACATCATGGGGTTCTTAATTTTAAAACTTGTTAATTTGATTGCAGTAGTAAAACATAATGTTTTGTGAACGGTCTACGTATAAATAATGTGATGTAATGGAAACTTCCTAAGTTGTAAGTTCCTCTTACTTAATTAGAGTTGTAAATACCTAAAAAATCTGCATTAAATAGATCGCAATAAGGGCAAGGGACTGTCAAAAATAATTTTGTGCATAAGATTCAGGATGCACAAAATCAAAACATCCATGAAGAAGGAAGGCGCGTAAGGGTAGACAATCTGAAAATGATCTCCCTTTTGCGTAAGACACCTGATTAAAAATAAATAAATTCATGGCCATATTCTTACTATGGAAATGTTTACAATCTGTACTGCCTCAGCTCAGAGCTGAATAAACTAAATTATGAATTATGAAAAATGCAAAAAAAAAATAATCAAGGTAATTATGAATGCTCTATTTAGGTCAAAAATGAAAATTCGGAAACTGGAAAATTCGAAGTGTGTTCTCTCTACTGGAAGTTGCGAAAAAATGTCAGCGTTACGGACAAAAAGTTAGGCGATGTGTTAGGAGGGGGAGATATCAAGACAGGGGGGTATTAGGGCATTCCAGTCGACTTGGGTTTATGTGAACAATATGTCAACTGGTGGAATATATCGGGCCCCATTGTTTTTGTTTACTTGGCTACTCGCTAGACGCCATCTTTTATTTCGGATCTGTTGATGTTATTCTCGCTGTCACCGAGCTGCATTTATATCGGAGATTTATCTCGCTCCTACTTGTAAGATCGCCTTTATTACAGTTTGGCTCACTGCTGACTTAATTTTATTGCTTGTGTCTTAGCGACTTCGCTTTGTCGGAAGCTTCGCTGGGAGTCGTGTTTATTATTTATTAATACTATATCTGTCGCGATGAGATGTGTTGTTCGACACTGTGACATTTGGGTTGTACATGCGACTATGATCGGACGTTGGGAACTAAAGAGCGAAAAATTAAATTACCACCATATATAATTCTGCCAGCCGATAGCTCGAGATTAAGTAGAAAAAAGCAAAAATGAAAACTTAACTAAAAGTTGGGACTACTTTTTAATTGTTAGCCCAAAATATTATAAAAGAAAGTTACACAAACTTGTAGATGAATTATTTGATCGATCAATCATGCTAGGTTTATAAATGAAACACATTCAAATCTTAGTTTTTTCATTATTATTATATGTGGAGCAATTAATGTGATACATACAATTTTACGAATGTGTAAAATAATTGCCGTTGTAGGCAAACTCAATAACGTTCATAATGTCATAATGCTAAAAATGTAACATTGAGAATAGTTTAAAATAAACAGCTGACATCGAAATACCTTAAAATAAATGGGTGATGTGTCAACAATACGCATATTATAGCATTTTCAGTCAGTCAACATATTTTTATTACTAAGTGACGTTGTCTGTAACTTCAGGTTTAGGACTAATTATTTATTATGAACTGAACATTCCGAAATGAGGTGAATTGTAGGCTTAGTTCAATTGCAAACAGTTCATAAATTGATTCCAAAATGTACATAAGTAAAGGTAGTAGGGCCTGCAATCCTTTATAATAACTTCCATTGACTGAATTAAAAAATAAATTTTACTTAGCATACATCTAAGTAGTTTTTGTGCATTACAATGATCTAATAAAAATGGGAAAAGTAGGAGGAAAATGTGATAAAATGACTAAGGAGCTTAATGTAATTAAAATAAAATTAACTCCGTTCATTGGCTGATTGCACTCGGTCTTTATAGCATTAATTAAAATAAATAGTCGATACAATATGAAGAATACAAATTATAACGGCTCGAATAGTTTTTTTGTGGTTCTGAATTCCTCCCAGATTTCAACCCTTTTGTACAGGTAGTAATTATAAAAAAAATAAAACACTATAACTCCCGACAACGATTACGGGATGTAATGCGGCCCTTGTCTCGCAAAAGCTGTTTTTCACAGGAAAGCCGTTATGGCCATAAATTTATTTCAAAATTAGGGGCAAAGCGTCGCGAACAGGCTGTAAAGTTAATTTCAGGGCAGAAATTTAGTAGCCATTTGTGCCCCGTTAATTTGTCCGTGCAGCGTTTAGGCATTCATCTGATAGGCAAATGGACGTGCCACGGATGCTCGCGCCTTGCTGGGGATTCTTAAGCCCGACTGATAAATAAGAAACCGAAACGAAATATTCGAAAACACGCAGGCGAGATGCGCGCTTCCACCGAGGGGTGATAAAGGGAGGAGGAATGTGAGGCATGCGACTCAAGAAACTGGTCGGTGATAAAGCTATAAATCTGACCCTGGGGCTCATTCGGCCTAAGCTACACTCCACTGCAGGATGTTGTAATTGTGGTTGGAACCGAAAGTATCCGTGTAACGTCGAACGATATAAAATTCCTCTACTTCTAAGCTCTCCATTGCCATCTACTAGTCATCTCTGGTAACAAGGCCGTGGCGCTGGTAAATGGCAACATTGCGCCTGAGGGTTCGGCTGATTTGTTTGCCCATATTCTCTCATGGAACTATCATTTGTTTACATGAAATCTGCTGGCTCTCTAAGGTTGTTCACATCATTCTACGCAGAAACATCTGTTTTCTGTGCCTTACTCTTGTCTGGAGTTGTACTTTTTTATTTTATTTAGTTACCATGCTCTAGAAAACCGAAATAACGGTAGTAAACAATCTGCTGATGGCAGCAAATCGACGTTTAGTGCATGTTTATAGGTTACTATAGAAGAATGTAGTTGCAGCACTGGTAGCAGTAGCAAATGTTTGTTAATTATTGGTTAGATTTGAAGAATTGAGAAACGTAGTGGTTTATGCAGTACGTTTCGCCGTACTCGCATGAATATTCCGCACTCGCCTCTGGCTCGCGCGGGAACTATCATGCCCGTCCCTTAAAACATCACTTACGGGTCTAATAACGTAATATAATATTGACACGCAAAAACCCTTGAAAAGTGGTGTTGCCAGTTCGAAGGTCGCGACCTTGTTGCTAGAGACGGCCATGCTCCTACTAGAAAGCAGGGTTTGAAGTAATTTTTCAAATCTAAATTTACTGTAGTCCAAAATAGTCTTATAACAAATATTTAGTAGTACTTAAGTAATAAAAGTATACAGGGTGTCCAACTTAACTGTGCCGCCATTGGTATTTCAGAAACTATTGGATTTAGAGAAAACTTTAAATGGGGGACTTCACCTACTTTTTTGAGACATTTAAAAATATGAATTCCATTATCTTCTAAATGGCCACCATTTTCCAATATAGCGGACAACTTTGATTTTTCTTATGGAACACCCTGTATTTTATGACGGATTTGGATTCTACGCTTAATTTTAAGAACTTTTTACTCTTTAAAATTTTTTCTTAAACCCAATGGTTAAGGAGATATAATCAGTTAAAGTTTGATTTTTCCCCATCTGAAATTCATTGTGTCCATTTTAACTATGCCATCCCATGCAATCCTTATGAAGTACAAAACTATTCAAAACTGTTCATTTCAATGAGTGAATTTTGACTAAAAACTATTTCTATAATTAAATCCGAACTAAAATCACATTTTAAAGCACTATGATCTTTGGTATTTTTTAACTAACCCAACCGTTACCAATATACCGCGTACCGACAATAGCGCAATGCATTTCTTATGGGGAAAAATCTAATTTTAACGGCTTTTATCTCCTTATCCACTGGGTTTAAGAAAGATTTTAAAGAGAAAAAAGTTCTTAAAATTAAGCGTAGAATCCAAATACGCCATAAAATACAGGGTGTTCCATAAGAAAAATCAAAATTGTCCGCCATATTGATAAATGGCGGCCATTTAGAATAAAATGGAATTCATATTTTTAAATGTCTTAAAAAAGTAGGTGAAGTCCCCCATTTAAAGTTTTCTCTAAATCCAATTGCTTCTGAAATACCAATGGTGGCACAGTTAAGTTGGACACCCTGTACAGACACTAACATGCAATTTACCAAATCACAATTCATGACGATTGGCCTTAAGTTAACATGGCAAGTAACTCTTTAACGAATGGTGTTTAATACAAGAGCCTTAAAAACGTCTTCAGTAGCTTCTTCCCTGTAGGACCGATCTTGTTGCTCGTGTTCATGTAAAAATAAAAATCCTCCCCAAATAAGATACTATATCGGTACACTCTCTCGATAATCGTTCTGTAAATGTGCTTCCTTTATAATCCACGTGGCTCCGATGTTTTTGCCAAACGTACTTAATCTACTTAAGAACATTAGTTCTGTTTCATGTATGGAAATGGAATTTCTACTTTAGAATCCACAGTCAATGGTCGAAAGTAGCCTGGTGAAGTCAATGGTTGGGTGGTGATCCTGTTGGTCCCCGGCGCCCCGGAGGTCCCGGAGGTCACGGAGGCCCCGGGGGCCCCGGAGGTCCCAGAGGAGGTGGGAGTGTTGGATTGATGGCGCGGGACCGACGACGAGACACGGCATTGGAACTGGTCTGATAAAGCCACAAATCTCCCTGTGCGTTTATTTATCCATAATGGCGCATTCGTCGCATAAATAACGACAGCGTTATCTAAAAATTTTCTGACATCGCGACGCGAATAATTTCGGCCTTTTTGGTTGGAAATTTGTTTCGCTGTCGTGGGAAAATATAGTACCTGTGGCGTCAAAGTGCGAGTCCGTCGCCAGATTCATCACGGCCGTGTGTCTCCTGTCCTCCTTTTTCAGAACGGAACACGGTTTGAGTTTCGTTGCGAATTATCAGATTTATGGACGCGTCTCATGCGAGCGAAGGCTATGAATTAGCATCCGATCGTGTGTCTAGGTGTGGGTCGCCGAGTGTTTGATAGGTTCGCTTTCGAACCGGAGGTACATGAAAACAGTGATGCGTTAAATTTTTTAACGACAAAGGGAGAGGATTAATCCCTCTCTCCTACCATGCATGAGCCATGTAATTAAAAAAATGCAAAATTGAAATACGAACTGAGTAAAATATTAGGTAAGTACAAAATTACAGAATTTTTTAAAATATCGAATTTCCAGTACGTGTAGGCCTACACCATTTAAAAGTAAAGCTGTGTCACAGCTTTCGTAATGATGCATTAACAAAATAATACAGCAAATTCTTACCATCACGTTGTAGTTCTCTCCGAAGATATTTCTCGGCAGCCCGTCACAAACAATCGCGCGAAACAGTTACTCCGAGAAAAGTCCCAAACCGCCGATGACGACCCGACCTTGATCCCTCGGTCCCCGAATAATCATAATAGGATAAGAGAAAAGGAATTGAGGGGCTGCGATGACGGTAGAGGGGTGTTTTTTCGTCACGGGTAATGGGTTTAGGGGCATCTGGGGTGCCGTAGCCGCAATGGTGTAATGCAATTTAAACGAACAAATACAACGGCACGAGGAGTGAACGTCTTGTATTTAAATTGCTACATCCGAGGTACCTGTTCGCTTCGGTGGGGCGAGACTTATTTCGTTACCTTCGACGTTCTTTCTTAGATCCTCAAATTCGCAAGGGTATGGTAATTTAGTTTTACTCCTCTTCGATATTAAGTCGTAAACACAAAAAATCTGAGTAATAAATACTTAGCGTTAGAATGGGAACGTCGAAATGTCCTTTGATTAGTTTTATTCTCCCAAAAACAAAGTTATTAATTCGAGTAATATCGTATCGATATGTCATTCAATGTCGTTTATACATTACATCCTACATGTAAGGTGTAATTTAGTATGCTTTAGTTTGTAGTTTATTTTTCTCTTCGTATATATCGCAATAATATTATTTAAAGATCGATCGTATAGAAATAATGCCATTCGATAAAGATTGCTATTTTATTTGTTAACAATTGATGCATTTTAAAAGTGGTCGTGGTATTAGAACTCATTTCGATTGTGAAAGAATACATTCGGATAAATAATGTTAATAAATTTTAGTGCACTATGCGATTGCAATGATGCCGATCCCAATAATAATGACAAATCATAACTATACGTCGGTATTGCGATATAAACACGAAGAGAAAAAAAACTACAAACTAAATCATACAAATTACATCTCACTATGTAATGTTTGAACGTCGTTGAATCGAGGAGGTGAGAGCAAAACAGAATAAAAAATCAATGAAAGCATAAAACTTTGCACCCTAAATTAACCTCGGGAAACAGTGAAGTGCCAGGAGAAAGAGAAACGATTCATGTAAAAACCCGAGACATCAACGAGGGCAGAAACCGAGTAAACAAACAACAATGAGAGCAGATCAAGAACGGAATCATTGACGACGACAACAGACAACAGACCAGTCGGCGCAAGATAATGGGTCAATAGCGGAGGGACCATTTATCTCCAATAACCGCTGGTCGGCAGCTAGCGACTTGTCAAATCACCCAAACAATCAGCCATAAACTGTGCGCGGCCCGGCGCCGGCGGATGTTTTCGGCTCCGCTAGTAGCGCGTCGACGGTGCCGTTCCGTTTCGGCGGCCGGTCCTACAGCCTTTTTGTCCATCAGATAACATTCCTCATGTTTCAGTTTTTGAAAAGTGGTCCCAGCCTTGTGCTCTCCCCCCTCGACACTCTCGCCGCTTTTTTGTACTCTGAGTTTCGGAGCGGACGGCATGGAGGCTGGATGGAGGCGAACCTGAATTCTGAAATCGGTAACCGGGATTTTGGAAATGGGTTAAACGGTCGGGCATGGTTAAAGTAGACATGTAACTTAGGAATCAGCTGTGATCGAGATAATCGAGTGTATGAATTAACTGCCACAAAAACCTCTTCATTTTATTTCGAGGAAGTTAACGAAGAACTAAAAAAGATCATCCTCCCTTCACTCCGTTATAAGTGGGACATGAGCTAAGCCGTCTGAACATGTAGTTAAAGATTGTATTAAGACTGTTGCAATCAGCCTGGTTTAGTAATAAAATTACTGTACTAACTTCTCGAGATTGCATATTGGGTGATGTGATGGGTCTTTTTGTATACAGACAGAGGTAAAGTTCGGCAAAGTTCATTGCCAATTAATTACGTATGTTAAAAACAATCCGAGTTTTCTCTATCAGCCTTTTACAGCATAAAAGTTTCTAAGTAGACATCTGGATCATAAAATTCCTAGGATGTTAAGTGAAGTCTGCTCTTCATCATATCAAGAAACATTAACTTTATTTTTTTATTACTACTGTAGGGGTGAAAAAATGTATGGAAAAAGGAAAAAGCCAATGACGTTTCAATTAATCTGTATTGTTAATAAATGAATTCTAAGCCCATTGTCAAATCTTTACTATAACGAGCCAATAATGTATTTTTCTGTTAGCCCTCCCATAATTATTTGCATCATCTGCTGTGCTACGATTTCTATATACGTCAGTAAAGACACTATTAGTAATTTTGTTTAGTTAAAATAGTTCATTTGAATTTGAATAAAACCAGGATACTTTAAAAATAAAAGAACATTAAAATTGTTTTCAGCATGGGCGTTCATGGTGACTGGTGGGACAATGTACTGCGAATGATCCAGCTGCAAGTAGTTGAGCGCTTCGCCGCCAGGCGCGCCACAACGTGCCCATAAAATCGTTACTCGATTCAGAGGAGACGTTTTCAAACTATGCCCTTACAACAGAAAAGTTTTATAATATTATGCAAATTTAACTGCGATGCTTCAAATTCATGCAAACATTTAGAAATATAAATGGTTAAGATTTGTAATTTGGGAATAAAACCCAGATTTCAACAAATATTTTTTCAGCTAAGTTATTTTTAAGACAAGTAGGCCCTAAGTAATGAAGTAAAACAATAATTTTAAAATAATGGGTAAAATGCTTCAGATTAATTATAAATTACTGTAAGGCCTTCAATGGCAAAGAAACATTAAAAACATGCAAGAAATGTAGTAAACAACGAGTATTGTAATGAATTTTATAACCAGTAACAAAAAGTAGCCTATTAGCGATTATTATTTTAATCTTTAACACTTTATGGGCATTTTTTAGATATTAAATAAAGCTTAGAATGCCATAGATTTGAAAAAAAACATATATAACAAAAACAGGTTGAGTAATAGTTAGTTGTTTTATGAAATTGAAATAAAACATTAAAAAATTGCATTGATAAGAACTTGAATGAACTATATTTATGAAATTATTATTAGAATAACAGTAATAATTCTACATTTACAGATTACATTTTTAATATTTAAGTAGAATATTACCAATCATGTTTTTGGTATACAAGTTAGAAACGGATAACTTTTGATTCAGAAATATAATTTAGAGTAAAATACTGTTTTAACTGTGTTAAGTGTAATATTTCGTTAATCTTTTAGAGTGATGAAGCGTTTTATCCTTAAGGCCTGTGAGAATGCCTACAATGCTGATTTGTCTCTTTTGATCTGATGGCAAAAAGTTAAAAATTTCTTAAGGTTTGTTAAGATTTAAAACAATCTTTCGCCATTTTAAGATGATTTGAGGCGATGACTTTAAAATGGCAAAACTAGTAATCGGTATGGGTGTTTTTTGCTAAATATTTTATGAATCTGTGTTAAGTTTTAATATAAGCCTTTTTAAAATGCTCTATTCGCCTGGTTAGTCTAATTAAGTCTAATAAGGATGCCGTGTTCATTTATTTTGTTTATTCTTATTTTTTCTATAGGTATTCACAGAAACTAACCCAGGCGAACGTAAGTTATTGGTGACCTCTAAAAAATAAATAAAACACCAAACATAACACCATAGCACTCGTGTCATAGATTTGTCTTACTCTGACAGTGATAATATCTAATTCTCAGCCCAATGTAAAATCTTTACTGCTACCAGCCAAGAATACATTATATTTACTAAGTATTTACTAAGCTGGCATGCATTTATCATTGAAGAGGTGAAGAAAACTGTATGCAAAAAGGAGATATAATACCCCCGCTGCAGTAGACCTGCATACTCAGTGAATTTCAAATTAAAAACAATATATTTCAATCCAACATGGCGAGATTTGACATGTTTTGGTAAGCTCCATAAGAATAAAATGGGGAATGAGAATGCATGTTTGCTGCTACAGGTTTATTAAAACTGGGTGGATTTCATTCAGTATTTAGTATATTGAATAGAAGAAACCATTTACCAAGTTTTATCAAGATATGTTGAGAAATAAGCGAGACATAGAATTTTACTTATTTCCCATAAGGTTAACAATGGGATAACGTACTGTGTTTACCACTTTCAATATCTCGGTAACCAGTGGACACAGAGCACTGATTCGAAATACTAATTTTTTTTTAGCTGAATTTAATTGTGATACCATAAATTGGATTATTTTCGTTTTCCTATGTAAAAAAACTCAAAAACCCAATGGGGACGTTAACCGCTATTAACCCCCCTTACAGTAGGCCGGTCGGCCTGGTTTACGAACTCGTCCGAGGGATCAGACCATTTTTACGGCCGCTATCGCTCACAGACACATATATATAGATATAAATATATAACATTTCAAATGAATTGTGTTTTTTGCTTCTGGGGGCCCCAAAACGAAAAGTTATTATGGTCTCGGGCTTAGGTCTTACCAAGAGACCTACGGTAATAGCTTCTTCCCTATGGGAGAAATTCGCTAAAAGACAATGAAATTTCAATTAATCTGTAATGTTAATAAATTAATTCTTAACGACGTTAATTAAAAAAGAAATTGACACTTCGCCGCAACATTAATATATCAATAATATAATAATATAACGATAACATAACAAAAAACTATTAATATAATAACCAATAATATAATAATAATATTAAATAACTACTTTCAAAGAAAATTTTTCTAAAAATAATATTCCGGCCAAAGCAAACCGTGGGGTCTCTAATAAAACAACGGCCTCGTCGAAGACGAGTGTAGGTAGGGAGAGGCTATAAACATGATCGCTCTCTCTCTCTCTCTCTCTCTCGCTCGCTCCCTCTCCCTCCCTCCTAACTGTTCCGTTTTAGTGCCTTTTTACAAGGCTATAAAGATCTAACTACGTGTAGTAGTAGTACGCCCCCATCAATGAATGGTCCACATGAATGGGTCGTGGCTTTATGGGGCTATTAAGCCCGCCTCATGTGCCCCCTTGTTTTGCCGGTAACACTTACTGTCGCTTAGATTATCTCTATGCCTGTTGCGACCTTCCCATCACGCTTCATTAATGAGTTAATTCTCCCGGATTAGATATAATATGCTGAACTCTTCGGTTTACGATTCGGCTTCTGTGGACAGCTTTCTGGGCCGTTTTTGTGTTACAGTAGGCGCTGTGTATGCAGCCTATGCTTTTGTCACTCGCTTATATCTATGTCGAACTGATAAAACTGATACTGATTTTCATGCAATATATTTTCAGCGTTGATTCATGATGTAGGTGTTGGGTGAAGTCGGATATCAAAAACTGAACGCGGCTGTTTGTCACATGAAAATAATACGATACATACTAAATAAAAGTACTGTACATTTTCTAATAGACATTTTAAACATATGTATCCATTTATTTAATTTTAGCTGTGAGTTACAGATTCATTATATTCATTGCTTTTAAAGGTTATGGAGTTTTTGGTTTAAATTACATCGAACAGTTTTCCTAAAAATTGGCCACTACAATTTAAAAAATTATAAAACTTCTAAGGCGGATACGGAGAAAATATAATTTTAAAATCTTAACTGAAAATTTGGGTTCTTATAAAAGTAATGCGGTAGATAACGTTGAGTTAGGGAATTAGGTCTTCTTTGACAGTTTGTTCAGGTGTACTGCAACTCAAAAACTGATATCTATATATTTTTTTATAAAAAGGACAGTAAATTATCAGAGTGATCTAAAATTCCCTTCACAGTATAATGCGCTTATGTACGGTACATACATTTTTATTTCATCCAAATATTGAGCTAATAATGTCCACTGCGTATCTTTGTAGAAAATAACAAAAAAGAATAAACAAGTAAGTCAAATGAAATATTAATTTAATATTAATTAAGCTTTTTTCACATATATGTTTAATGTCAAGCAAAAAAGAACGTTTGGGTTTTATACCTGCATATTAGATCCACCAACACTACAATCTCGGCTACATACTATAGTGTTTCTTAATGTTCAATACAGATCGATACTGTCAATTGTGTATAAAATAAATAATTATGCCTGGATAAGAATGAACATCGATGCAGATACTCGAAGCCTTCAAAAATACTTAATTCTATCGTTTAGTTACTCGATTCTTCCCGAGTCCATCTTTTAGACGCCGGACATTTTTGAGTTTTTAATTCCTCTAAAAGCATTCCTCACGTGGGTGACAAGACGGATGTCGTCTGGAGGAAGGGGTCAGAGGGAGGTCATAATGAACCCGAGCCGTCCACCTGTGAGGCCATAAATACCGAGGCTAATATCAGACAAGTGAAACCCTAGCCCGAGCCCTTGTACAAAGGTGGGGAGTGATGCATCACCATCTTCACACGTCGGCCAGATTTACGAGCGCGGCCGTGGCTATGGCGGCCACGGAGCTGGACTGCTGGACTGCGGCCCAGGCTCGTAGTCACAAGACGACCGAATACGCGGCCTTGGCGATGCGACGGCCGGCGCGGCACGCGCCGCTTCAAAACCCACAACAAACCGTAAAACCGCTGTAAAATCTTATACCGATGGCCTCGTAAAGGTGTAGCTGGGTCTATTAAAATAACTGGCAAAAACTCGTTCCCGCCTTCAATGGCTCGGCCGACGTGGTTCGGCCGTTGGCCGCCGGTAGCGCTCCAATCACTGCGGGACTGTGGCGCGCTCGGACGGCGAACCGCTGAACTGCTTGCGGTCCGCACTGTATTATCGATCACTTTGCGTCTGCCATGATGGATCGTATACTCGAGTAAAAGTTTGTTTTAGTTTTTCATGATAGATACAATTTATTCATTCGCTATAAAGCGGCATTTTTTATACGAATAAATCAAGTTTCTAATAGAATACTCTGAAAAAGAAGAAAGAATAAATATTAAGATGTACGAGCTCGTGTCAGTCTCGCTTTCTGGCGGCCAACTCGTGAACTACGAGCAGCAGCAGTTAGTTTCATCGCTCGCTACTAGATGGCAACACGATCCGTGTTGAGATTGCCCCTCGAGTGAATTGTTATTGCTGACGTTTATAGGTGCGCTATAAAATAAAATGTCTTATATCTCTAGCCAGATGGTTTGTAAATACCTCTTCTCCTTTTGTTTACTTTTCACTCTCCCCGATTTACTACACTGACATGATTGCTTTCGATTTTGTTGGCGACTCCGATGGGTTTGTAATACCGTAAGAAATTATATTTTAGCGCATGTAGGCCCATTGATGTATTATGGTAGTTTTAATCGGTTAAGGATTTACAAAGATTTTAAGTATACCGTGTCGTTAGAAGGACTAGGACATCTAAATGTCTGGTAAACAGAAACAAATATTATGATTCAAACATCTGCTTAGTTTGTAACATGCTTAGTAACTAACTGGCTACACAAGTATATTAGATAATATTTCTTTCTACACCGGAAACAAAAAAATCCTATATTGCATGACATCAAATATCATATGGGATTTGATTTTGAGAGTTCTCTAGATTTTAGGGTGAGGTTTTTATTTCCAAATATATTCAAAACTAAAATTTAGGAGGACCTTCAATTTTCCTTGGACAGTTTATTTCAATACATAATATAGAATATGTTTAGTTAGTATTATCACTTTAATCCGTTTTTCAAACAATTAATTAACATCCTTATAACCTATGTGATAATTCGTTTTTATAGTGATCGCCGATTAGTACATGAATAAATTGTTTAGGAAAGCATTAAATAGAAATTTTGGTTTAATGTGTCCCTTGATATAAAAAAAGATTCGCAAAGAATTGCAGTGTCAATTTGTTAATAGTGGTAATAACATTGCCATTAAGTATGCAGTATTTCTATCTAATGAGGCTGTTTACTTTTTAATGCAAAATATTTGAGTCGATATATTGTATAACTGGCGCTAAATCTTGCGGCCCATGCTGTCCATAAGCCCAGTGCTAAAATTAACATTGGTCTTATGGACGGCGTGGGCCGCAAGAATTGGCGCCAGTTATATATTACCATAGGAACATTATTTTCTCATTTATATTTAGGCATTTACCTAATATGCCTAAACCTACAGGAAAATTTAACGTTTTTGTCATGATTTACACCTGTATACTAGTTTGATAACTGAATCGTGTGATTTATTGACATGTTAAGTCGTTAATTTTTGACTATGTTGACATTTAGCCTTACTATTCATTCAGCCGTTAAAAAAAAATATCCAGATGAAGTACCAACGAAGTATCGCATTTTCTTACGAATTCAATTGATTTAGAAGTATACTATTGTCAAGTATAACATTTGGTATTTTATAGTCTTGCATTTCGAAATTTTATGAACAACTGCGAGTGCCGGTCTTCCGGCGACCAAACAACATTTTGATCGCGGCCATCAAGCAATTACAGCTTCTCATCTTCAGTTTCCCTTCGAAAGTTCCAAATTGGTTTCGAAAGTAAGAAGGGGGGAGGGGGCACGTGAGCCATTTTTTCTAGAAATCACCGCCTCTGCAACCAGCAAAGTTCATTTCGCCAGCTCATCACCAAGTGCGATTTCCTTGATCGGCATTACTGTACTTCCATCATAGATCCTCTTCTGTAGTTGAGCGTCTGATAACATAATAATAATTATTATTTTGTAAGACAAATATACATTTGCATGGAGTGCGTCTAAAAAGGTACATTATTAGGAGTAAATACATTTGAAACAAAATTGAAAAAAAAATTCTTAGGTTCCGTCCCAGTGACACTGAAGGGAGAGGGCGTGTTTACCGGACCAAAATCCTGGAGAGGCTCATGTACTCGCCCACTCAGTAAAAGGCTTCAGACACCAAAGGGCGCTTAAGCCTTATTTTTGGCAAGCTTGGGTTTGCTGCCTTATCAAACGAGCGCGGTAAATGGTTTGCAAAGCGAACCCCTGCCTGAAAAGGCAATCGTTCGTGAACCACCGTCCGGTGTTTCCCTGTTCGGTAGTTCTCCCTGCCTCTTGTGCCATAAGGATGGATGTCGCATCCTCAGGTCAGCACTCATTTCGATAGAAAACATTATGTTGTTTTAAGAATATATAGGCAGAGGTAAGCAAGGTAAGCAACTCAAGCTGTTTGAAAGCTCCCTTGCAAGACTCTCTGTGGTTCAAATTCGCAATCAATCACAAGGCTTTCTTTTGAAGCTTCAAAAATCGACTGAAATTTTGGTTTGTATAACCACCCTACACAATTATGTCATAATAAAGATGGGGATACATGAGACCGTAGTAAGCTGTCAGAAGCACTTGGCTTGGGCAGAATCTAGAAAGGTACCTAAGCACATAAATACCAGACACGCTTGCAGGCGTTGTCATCGTGGTCTTCCCAGGTTAAGCGTTTGTCAATGCAGATTCCCAAAAATTTGGTTCTGCTGACTTCCTCAATTACGGTCTCGTACACCATCACTGTTGGGGAGGTATGAGTGATTGGTTAACGAAGCCGAAAATGATGAATGTTGATTCTGACTCGTTGGTTTTGAGATTGAGGATGCAAAAATGTAGAATGCACTGGTTCAAGCTAATGAAAGAATTTACTTCCTATCATTCATGAGAATTTTCTCGGAAGCAGAGAGTTTTGTCATCAGCGTATTGGACAAGACGTCCATTTTCAAATGCTGATCCGACGTCATTGACGTAAAGAAGGAAAAGCAAGGGACTGAGAATTGATCCCTGGGGGACTCCGTATTTCAGGATTTGACTTTTGGAGATTTCATTTGAGATTTGGACCACTTGCGATCTGCCTCTGAGAAAATACTTAATCCAATCAAGTGGAATACCCCGGATACCGTGAGATTCCACTCTCTGTAGCAGAGTATTGTGGTCTACACAGTCGAAGGCCTTAGTTAGTTCTAAGAATACGCCTAAAGTGTTTTTGTGATTTTCTAGGCCTTCGACGATCGTTTAAACAAGACCAACCAGAGCGTCAACAGTTGACTTTCCTTGCCGGAAACCGAATTGGTCAGTGGGGAAAAGGTTGTGTTTGTCTAAAAATTTCGACAGTCTCTCAAGGAAAATCTTCTCAAAACTTTGCTGAACGCTCGTAATGTTGAAATTGGTCTGTAACTATCTGCGGATTGCGGATCGTTTTTCTTAGTTTTATAAACCGAGATTACCTTAGCTTTTTTTAGGTGAGGTTCACCTATTCAAGAGTCTCTTTGTATAAGTCAGCCTTAGAACAACAGTTATTATATTGGTGAGGGCTTCTTTGAGGGAGCTTCCTCAATGGCTTCTATAATAAAGTTTGATAATTAGCTATTTACTTTTTTTAGTGAGGGCCGTTGACTAAATTAAGTAATGTGATTGATGACGTAAATCAAATCCTAACAAAATGCTAAAAAGCTGCTGCTCACTAGTTAAATAATATGCATCATTATTTTTTTAAAGAGTATGCTATGCTATGCTATGGCTTATCAAAATAGTCCAGGTAATTAGTTATTGCTCGGTTAATACTATTGCCAATATTATGTCACGTAAAAATTCAAGCAAACGGTAAAAGGTGTAATGATTTTCAAAATAAATTTTCTTAATGTCCAATAATCAAGCTGCTCGCTCATATTTTCCACGTAATTTAAGGTCGCAGTTTACCAACCCACCCCAACATAGAGCGTGATTGGCTTTCAAGACTGCTAATGACTATAAACAATTTTACCAAACTTATGGGCGGATGAACAGTAAAAGTGAGATGAGTGTGATGTAAGGCGACGTCGGGGGTAATGCATCCGATATTTTACCCCGCTATTTGGGGGAAAATTATCGCACAGAGCTTTTCAGATCTGGGAATATTTCTCTCACGGGCGCAAACGCAAATGCTGCCCGGCCAATGAGGAACCCAGCTATAATTAAGAGTATTAGGAACTCG
Organism: Flexamia atlantica; assembly: GCA_035578135.1. Taxonomy (NCBI): domain Eukaryota; kingdom Metazoa; phylum Arthropoda; class Insecta; order Hemiptera; family Cicadellidae; genus Flexamia; species Flexamia atlantica. Next base: position 34,217,148 of record JAQJVK010000010.1, read on the forward strand.
CTACCATGTTTTATGCCCCGGCTCCCCACCCACAACCACCCCGGGCTTTCTTCGTGCCTCTTTCAAAGGTTTTCTTATTCCCCCTCATTATGGGTAATACCCTCCCACTTTCCTTCTCGAGCCCAATTATTTATTTAAAACGTGTTTTATCTTCGCCGCCCTGACAAATTGTAATAACGCCATTATTTCAGCAACCCCATGTTTGAAAGCCTCGCATTCGTTAAGGGATTAGGTCGTAAATGCGTAAAAGATGAACTGTAATTACTGTTCCTCGTTCGGTGTCTAGTGAGAAAGTTTAAAGCGAGCTAAAATATGCGATTCACTTTACAAATTAATTTATCCCCATACAATTTTCCGGATCAATAATTATTTTATGAATTTTTCACATGATATACTTACTTTATCGCAATAAATCATTCGTCAAAAATTTATATACCAGGTGGCATCTGGAACTGTTCATATTTATCTATTGACGATTTAACCGCACGATTTTTAGCACTGAATATTAATTTTATGGTGCTGCTATTAACGATTTAGCGAGTACCTGGTTCCCAGTGTCCATGTACCACATATCGTTGAGGGAGGAGTAGCCAGCACCCATCAGTGCCCAGTACCCATCAGTGCCCAGTACCCATCAGTGCCCATGACCAAAGAGTGTCCGGTACCTATCAGTGCCCAGTATTCCTCAGCGCCCAGTACCCATCAGTGCCCATGACCAAAGAGTGTCCGGTACCTATCAGTGCCCAGTACTCCTCAGCGCCCAGTACCCATCAGTGCCCATGACCAAAGAGTGTCCGGTACCTATCAGTGCCCAGTATTCCTCAGCGCCCAGTACCCATCAGTGCCCATGACCAAAGAGTGTCCGGTACCTATCAGTGCCCAGTACTCCTCAGCGCCCAGTACCCATCAGTGCCCATGACCAAAGAGTGTCAGGTACCTATCAGTGCCCAGTACTCCTCAGCGCCCAGTACCCATCAGTGTACAGTACCCATCAGTGCCCATGACCAAAGAGTGTCCGGTACCTATCAGTGCCCAGTACTCCTCAGCGCCCAGTACCCATCAGTGCCCATGACCAAAGAGTGTCAGGTACCTATCAGTGCCTAGTACTTCTCAGCGCCCAGTACCCTTCAGTGTACAGTACCCATCAGTGCCCATGACCAAAGAGTGTCAGGTACCTATCAGTGCCCAGTACTCCTCAGCGCCCAGTACCCATCAGTGTACAGTACCCATCAGTGCCCATTACCCATCATTGTCCAGTATACCAAAGAGTGCCCGGTACCCATCAGCGTCCAGTACCCATCAGTCACCACTATGAATGACCAGCACCAGTACCCATCAGTGCCCAGTACCCATTAGCTTTGACTATGAATAATTAATATACCTCCGATTCTTATGGCCCAGCTCTAGCTAGTTTTGGGATGACCCAGAATTTAATGTTGACATGGTTCCATTGATTGCCAGCAGAGGGTGCTTCTATCAATCCCTTATTTTAGATATTTATTTAAAAAAAGTAATAATTCTTGCACAAATTAATAATTAATTGTTGCTTGTTTTATGTGTCACTAAATGATATATTACCAGCTGCTGTTACTTAAATTAAAAGGTGACATCAGTACTCACTGTTCGGGACTCACTATAACTAGGAGCTCTTTCAATCCTGGGTCACTCAAAACCTGGCACTCATTGATAATGCAATGGATGGTCTGCTTCAGATTCAAAGTCAATGCCATCAGTGCCCAGTACCCATCAGTGCCCAGTACCCATCAGTGCCCAGTACCCATTAGTGCCCAGTACCCATTAGTGCCCAGTACCCATCAGTGCCCAGTACCCATCAGTGCCCAGTACTCATCAGTGTCCAGTACCCATCAGTGCCCAGTACTCATCAGTGTCCAGTACCCATCAGTGCCCAGTGCCCATCAGTGCCCATTGCCCATCAGTGCCCAGTGCCCATCAGTGTCCATTACCCATCAGTGCCCAGTGCCCATCAGTGCCCATTGCCCATCAGTGCCCAGTGCCCATCAGTGCCCATTGCCCATCAGTGCCCAGTGCCCATCAGTGTCCATTACCCATCAGTGCCCAGTGCCCATCAGTGCCCATTGCCCATCAGTGCCCAGCACCCATCAGTGCCCAGTGCCCATCAGTGCCCATTGCCCATCAGTGCCCAGTGCCCATCAGTGCCCAGTGCCCATCAGTGCCCAGTGTCCGGGTACCGCAGGTCGTCGACGGAGGCGTGCCGGGTTCACTGGACGTTGAACCTCAAGATCGATCGCACAAATTCCTCATGAACCGCCCGCTATCAATCAGGTCTGTGTCGTCCGCCATTTTCCTATAATAGCCTTCTCGTGGCCGACAAAAATAGACTACAAAAAAGAATAATCGCTCCGATTACAGGCGAATAAAACGGGGATAATCGCTGATAAATAAAACATAATATTCAAATTCAAAAATTCACCCGACCGTATCTCGTAATGGATCTGGCCACAAATTAATCCGACATCGAATTGATAAAGGCCGTCCTCTAATAACCGGGAGGAACCGTTTAGAGCGTTCGATAATTCGCTCCCAACGAGGTTAAAGATTCCACCGAGGACGAGCGACGTTTATATATAATAAGCGTTTACCCGTATGCGGTAATAGCAATAATAAGTGTAATCATCGTGATGACTATCAATTTGTAGTCGGGCGAGTTTCGATTGGTCCTCGGCCGGCCAATGGCGTGGCTCCATGTAAATCAGCGACGGCCAGTGGTGCTTTCAACAGGTACACTATTGAGTTTAATTGCTCGCTTCGTGTCAGGATCACCATCACCGGAATCCGCAGGTTCGGGCCTCGCCTTCACCGCCGCGACCTCCGAGTCTCCAGGCCTTCGCCGCGACCTCCGGGTCTCCAGGCCTTCGCCGCCGCGACCTCCGGGTCTCCAGGCCTTCGCCGCCGCGACCTCCGGGTCTCCAGGCCTTCGCCGCCGCGACCTCCGGGTCTCCAGGCCTTCGCCGCCACGACCTCTGGGTCTCCAGGCCTTCGCCGCCGCGACCTCCGGGTCTCCAGGTCTTCGCCGCCGCGACCTCCGGGTCTCCAGGTCTTCGCCGCCGCGATATCCCATTCTCCAGGTAAGCCCCCGGAACACAGGACAGCTCAGTAGAGTGAATGATTCACACTACTCATCCAATTGCCTACAGAGTATTCTTTATTCGAGGAGTGCTTTTTTAAATATATCCCCCCCCCCCCCAAAATATATCCAGTGGAGTATATTCATAAATATTGTCGTACGCAGTAGTGTGGATCCTTCACCCTACTGAGCTGTCCTGTGTTCCACGTATTTCTGTCACGTGAGCTACCGGACAGGTTTGAAAAATTTTCTCTTAAGTTTACTAACACTGTAGCACATTATGGTAATAATTTAAGGAGATCGATCATACAAACCTTTTATTTTTTAATTCTCGCAATTAATATTGTGACGGTGTCTCAATATTTCCTACTGTAACACTATGTCAGATTAGTAACATAGTTCAGAGCCATATTTCAAAAATATTTTATCAAATCACTTTTCCCACGTGTTCGAGCCACGGGGCGGCAGACGGCGGCGGCGCTCGGCGATGGAGGATGGGCGGGCGTCCCTGAGGGAAGTTTACAAGATGACGTGTCAATTCTGGGTCCGGAGCCCCGGTCCCAGGGGCCGCTGCCCCCGGCGGGGGAGTGTCTAGTGTCTGGGGTCTACTTTATCGTGATGGAGGTCCCGATTTATTGTTTAACGATGGCCAATAAACCAGGTTTTGTCGCTAGGATTTGCCGGATCGCCTTTATTGCCCTCGTACGACCCGAGTTTGATCGGACTGGGTGGAACCGTTTAATACTTTATCGACGCCATCTTTACGACTCCCGGCACGCAGTTTTGGTCGTTGGTATTTTTGTCAATGCGTTAGGAAAAATGGTTTCGATTTAATAACATTGTATCAAAATCGAGTGTATTAAAAATAAAATATAAAATAAACTGGATTATGAATATTAAAATTTGATTTTAATTTAATTCGAACTAAGCATGTTTTTTGTTTATTTTAGGAACTAAATTGTCCACTGTCACATATATATGATAAAAAACCTAACTGAACGTCTATTACTACTTCATATCTTAAGATTTATGACTGTCGTGGGTAAATTAGCGGTAGGAATGGTATAATATAGTTTTATGTCGTGTTATGTCATAGTTTGTTTTTGTTTACAAAGTCAAACAGGTATAGCTACATGTATGCAAAGATAATTGATTGAATCGAACCAAAAGATTAATTGAAAGATCGAGCAAACCCCGAATGCTGTCGTGAGCTCTTGATAAATTATTAGAGGATCGTATTTATATGATGTTTTAGTTTATAGTTAGTTTTGGTTTACACCTACTACCGCAAATACTCGAATGACCCTACGTTATTAGTCCTCTTCGCGTGTTTAGTATATTTACACAAAGAGATTGAAAACAATTCAAACCATATATTTTCAAAAATTGTCATGAATAAGCTCACTTAAGTCATAAAGCACTTGTCGGTAACGCCAGTAGCCAAAGACAAACAAACAATTAGAAGTTAACTACAAAGGTTTTTCTAATGCTGTGGCAAAAAAAGACTGGTAGTATACTACTATTTTTTAATAAAAATAACCCCGAAATTACTCCATGGACTAACAGGACAAATCATGTAGGCCCTACTCTGTGTTTTGAATCAGAATTCAATTGATTGACGTCAAAGCATTGATTACACTCAGGGATAAACATGAAAAATAAATGGAAACCCCACTATTTAAAGTTATTATATTAGGAAACAAAAGTTAACTATTTTCGAGAGAGGAGGAAATTTATAAGGTGTGAGGTTGATAAGCAATGCAGTAAATTATCGAGTGACAAGTGTAATACTGTAGTTGTGGAATATCTAGATACTGAAAAATGCCGGCAATGCTATGTTGAGGTGTGATGTATTTTATGATATATTATTCAGCTGCAAAAAAATGTTTTCGTGTTAATAGGGACGCTAGAGGACAGAAAGAGGCTTGCGGCTGTGCAGTCGGCGGAGCTGCGTGCCGCGCTCAGTCGACGATCACATTATGTTGCGTCACTAACAGACGGACAATTCTGGCTAATGTTGTTAGGGTAGGTCGTCGCCTCAAGGTCTCTCGTTGATAGCCCATGGTATGACGTGCCACTCTGGGGCCCACGCCGCTACTCCACACTGCCTGTTGAGACAAGGTCTCTCGGTGATGGCCCATGGTATGACGTGCCACTCTGGGGCCCACGCCACTACTCCACACTGCCTGATGGGCCCATGGTATGACGTGCCACTCTGGGGCCCACGCCGCTACTCCACACTGCCTGTTGAGACAAGGTCTCTCGGTGATGGCCCATGGTATGACGTGCCACTCTGGGGCCCACGCCGTTACTCCACACTGCCTGTTGAGACAAGGTCTCTCGGTGATGGCCCATGGTATGACGTGCCACTCTGGGGCCCACGCCACTACTCCACACTGCCTGATGGGCCCATGGTATGACGTGCCACTCTGGGGCCCACGCCGCTACTCCACACTGCCTGTTGAGACAAGGTCTCTCGGTGATGGCCCATGGTATGACGTGCCACTCTGGGGCCCACGCCGCTACTCCACACTGCCTGTTGAGACAAGGTCTCTCGGTGATGGCCCATGGTATGACGTACCACTCTGGGGCCCACGCCGCTACTCCACACTGCCTGTTGGGCCCATGGTATGACGTGCCACTCTGGGGCCCACGCCGCTACTCCACACTGCCTGTTGAGACAAGGTCTCTCGGTGATGGCCCATGGTATGACGTACCACTCTGGGGCCCACGCCGCTACTCCACACTGCCTGTTGGGCCCATGGTATGACGTGCCACTCTGGGGCCCACGCCGCTACTCCACACTGCCTGTTGAGACTAGGTCTCTCGGTAATGGCCCATGGTATGATGTGCCACTCTGGGGCCCACGCCGCTACTCCACACTGCCTGTTGGGCCCATGGTATGACGTGCCACTCTGGGGCCCACGCCGTTACTCCACACTGCCTGTTGGGCCCATGGTATGACGTGCCACTCTGGGGCCCACGCCGTTACTCCACACTGCCTGTTGAGACTAGGTCTCTCGGTAATGGCCCATGGTATGATGTGCCACTCTGGGGCCCACGCCGCTACTCCACACTGCCTGTTGAGACAAGGTCTCTCGGTAATGGCCCATGGTATGATGTGCCACTCTGGGGCCCACGCCGTTACTCCACACTGCCTGTTGAGACAAGGTCTCTCGGTAATGGCCCATGGTATGATGTGCCACTCTGGGGCCCACGCCGCTACTCCACACTGCCTGTTGGGCCCATGGTATGACGTGCCACTCTGGGGCCCTTGCCGTCTCCTCACACTGCCTTTTGAGACGGTGTATGTATACGAGCGACCGGTCGTTGTTTTTTTTGTGGTTATATTTTACTTTCTGTGACCTTGTTAAAATTACTTATTGAAATACATCTACTACCCGAAATACTCGAGTGGCCCTAGTTATTAGCCTTTTGAGTGATTTTTTATGCAATCGTATACCAAATGAAAGTATCGGCACAAAAGTGTAAATATACATGGCGATGTTAATTATGTCCTCTGTAATTATCTAAAGAAGCCAAATTAATTAGTTATAAATAATATACATTATGCCTAAAGCAAAAAAAATTCAGCAGAGAACTGTTTTTTAATGGTTCAGTTTAAATCAATAGTTCTAACTACAGTTGAACTCCGAAATAAATTCCCCTTCCTTATCTATTCTTTCTTACACGACTAATGTTTGGGTTGTAGAAAATTAAATTGAATTGTGTTTTATCGAATTGTGTATTCAGTTGTGTTTGAATGTGAATAAACTAATTTTTTTATGTGTCTTACCGTTTCAAAGCCCCACTATTTCAATAACTTGTCAACTTATATATCGTAATAACAGGTTGAGGATGTAAATTGCTATATACTAGTAGCATGTAAGTACTTAGATTATTGCGGTATTATTACTTCTTCTATTGTAGAGCACATCTTGTATGTCTCACAAAAGGATTGCCTGTAGGCTAAAAGAGTGGTTACGTTCCTAGTGAACAACTAAGAAATCGATTAAACGGCCTTTGAAGATAGAAACTAATAATCATGTTTTATGTTCACCTCGAGTGCAATGCCGTGGTTTTTGATACTATAAGTCTAAGTAATTCTTAATTTTATATCCAGTATAATCGTCCAACATCTATTCGCAAGTCAGAAGTAGCCAGAAATTGCAATTAGCCGGCATCTGGCAACCAACGGCGCCGCCTGCAAACATCGCGACGCGGCACCTGTCCGCGACATGCGCGGTCGTCGGCGTCGCGCGTAACTCATAGGACGCCCGGACACGCGCGATTGGCATGCGCTTGTCCCTGTCTCGCACCTCGTGAGTTACGAGCGAGTCCTGCATACGATTCCACCTTAGAGTGGAATGTTAAAGAAGTAAGCTGTCGATCGGCCTGTGCGTCACATGACAGTCATCATGTCATCTATTTCACATTTTTTATGAAAGCGAAAAGCCAAAATCCTGACTATTTCTAATATTGTGATTAGTAGGAAAGACTTAAGCTTGAGAAAAATTATAGTACAATTTTGCTACATTTTATCATGGGAAGACAAGTGATAGTCGGCCAAATAATAGAGTGATTCAAAATAATTCCTTTTAACTACGCGATTTTTATGTTTGGGGTCAGAAATATCTTTGAATAAATAAGAATGATTCGTGAAAAATAAAAGGGTAAAAAGATTTAAATAAAATCGAATAACATGTTTCTAAAGGTGATGGATGTATTTGAAATCTTATATTCACGTTAACAAGGAAATTTCTATAACTTCATAGGTTTTATATTCTCCGCATTACAATGATTTTACAGACTTTACTTGGCTCTTCAGGCTTTAATAACGAAAAAAACAACTGAAGAAGATTAAATGAGCGCGTAGTATCTACCTTATCATCACAGAGGATAGGCACGTCAAACACAGGGCCCGGCATTACCAATCATTAGCTGCTATAACCGCCGTTTTGGCCGTAAAACCCACCAAGCTGGGTATTATAATAAACACACCTCACGTAATAAGAGGGGAGAAAGTAGGTTACAACTTTAGAGAAATTGCACACCGTACCCTGCGCAATTCATGGGTTTAAGTGTAATTTTAACTATATAATTTTTAAACACGTTCTATTATGTATCTTCTATTTTTTATTACTGTTTAACATAAAAACTTTGATGAAGAGGGCACCTAAACCCCATCGACCTGTACAAAATTGGACTCAGTGTTATGTTTTAGTACGGCTTATAGTGTGAGTTTTAGAGTTTTTTTAACAACATAGTGTTATTTAGTAGTTGGTGTTCGAGTCCAATCAAAATGTCTAAATTTCTCTTTATACATTATAACACATACATTACATCCTTCATATATTGTACTTCATACACATTACAAGAGTTTAAAGAAATAATGATAACTCCCACATAGGTCAATGAACTGTGCGTAGAACTGAGTCTTCCGCTAAACAGAAAAATAAATTCACCCTCTTTCACTGAAAACGAAGAATAAATACCCCCGTTGCAGCAGACCTGCATACTCAGCGAATTTCAAATGCAAAACAACGTATTTCAAGCAAACATAGCAAGATTTGACATGTTTTGTTAAGCTCCATAAGAATAACATGGGAAATGAGTATGCAGGTTTGCTGCTACAGGTATATTAAAACTGGATGGTTTTAATTCAATATTTAGTAGATCTGAACTAGAAGAAGCCATTTACCAAGTTTTATCAAGATATGTTGAGAAATAAGCGAGATATAGAATTTTACTTATTTCCCATAAGGTTAACATTGGGACAACGTACTGTGTTTACCACTTTCAATATCTCGGTAACCAATGGGCATAGAGCAGTGATTCAAAATACTAAATTATTTGTTTTTTTGAGCTAAATTTAATGGTGCCCACAAAAATTTGATAAATTTTATTTTTCTATGTAAAAAACTCAAAAAACCCATTTTTGGGGGGGTTTATCCCCCTTTACCCCCCCTTCCGGTGGTCCGATCGGGCTGGTTCACGAACTCGTCCAATTGATTACCACTTTACATGTCCGTACCAAATTTCACAAAGATCGGACCATTTTTGCGGCCGCTATCGTGCTAACAGACACATAGATATATATATATATAGATATATATATATATATATATATATATATAAAAATTCGAACGAATAGTGTTTTTTGCTTCTGGGGGCCCCAAAACGAAAAGTTATAGTGGTCCCGAGCTTAGGTCTTACCATGAGACCTACGGTAATAGCTTCTTCCCTATAGGGGAAATTCGCTAAAAACTAAAGACTACTTATTTTTAACAAAAAAAATGTTTAAATTTGGGTGGTAGCACAATAAATGTCCGACTGGAGTAACTGTAATTACAATGTAAACAAAAATGAATAATTTAAAAATTAGTTGTTCCACAGGATTTCATCGGTTCAAAATACGGAAGAATATTTTATAAAAAAAATAAATTATGACGCTGGTTAATAATACTCTCAGCAATTAATAGGTACCCAAAATTCAATTCACCAAATAAAACAGCGACCCAAAGTCTGATTAAAGGTCAAAATGGATCTATTTACGCTTGTACACAAACTATACCGGCTCTCACAGTATCTCTCGAGCGGAGTTCCGATGAAATACGAATAATCAAAGCGATAACTCTCGTTTCCAGGGAATGCAGAAGAGTGCAGTCGGGTGCAACGAGCGGAGTGGCGGAGTGGGGGCGGTCATGAGAACCAGGGGTCCGCGGCGAGGAGTCACGACGCCCGACAGGCTGATGGTCTGTTAGGGGGGTCAACGACGATCACCCGGCGGACCACCCATCCTCCGACCCTGCGCTTCCTTCCGGCCCCCGGCCCTCCGTCGCTTCTGGCGGCCCAGCACGGCGGTGACAAGGAGCTAGGGTGCAGATCAAGTTGCTTCCGTTGGATAAAATGTTATCGGATTAAGATATTTTTTCAAGATCGATAATGAATTGGTAAATTCGTGGATGATTCGAATAGCAAAACAGTCGAGGACGGATTTTTAAATTATATTTGAAGGGATATTAAAAATTAAATGAAATTTGAATTGTTTTTTGAGGCGGGATTTACCGGGGTAACATTGACATTTGATTGAAAAATGCTACGTTTAATTCGACGTTTCCGAAATAAATACCCATGAAATTTTTGATCGTTGGTTGAAGAGAATTTGCGCTTGAAAGTTAAGAAAATCTGAAACGATAAACGTAAAATTTTATGTGGTGGAAGTGAACTTATTGCGCAGACTTATTTCAGAATACCGAAATTAATATCATAAGAGCCGTGATATAATAATTGTATGTAAGATCGTAAGCTCAATGTAAGAACTTACGTTACGAAAGAATTGAGTTGCAAAACAGTTGTCGTGCAATAATTATAATAAAACGTATACTACATTAATAATTTAACTACGATGATTACTTATTTACATAACCAACATATCTACAAAATTTTCATTAAGAAGAAAACCTGTCTCTTTAACTGGAATTTTATTGACCTTTCTTTCAGTTAAACACGAACACTGCGTTCCCAAGCCCCAGAGCTGCAAGAGATGGGTCAGCTTCATCTTCACTCAACGCAACAGTGCAAGGGTGCGGCGCGGCGGCAGAGATGCAGTGCAACAATAGTTCGTAAATACAGAACTCAGCGTCACAACAATGGACCCTGACTGCAACAATGTCGCTTCTTGGGTTACGCAGCCGTATGAAACGTCCATTAATAGAAAATCTTCGGTGGTCAGAAGTATGACAAATAACAGATCAACAATTAGTATACAGGGTGTTTTTTTTTAAACTTGCTTCTTAATTTATTCAGAAACAAAAATAAATTTTAGTATTCTGTTTTCTGGAAACGTCCACCAACGCAGGGGGAAGTCAATTCCACAGGAAAATTTTATCCCCCAACCACCCCCTTCTCACCCCAACCCCTAACTTAAAATTTTCAAATGTCAACATACCCTTTGTGACATATCAAATTAAAGAGCACAAAAAAAGGAAAATTTCGGTGAAAGAAAAATTAAAATTGTCTCATGCGTTCTCTAGTTATTTGGTTTTTAAGGGTGTTTTTCGTTTAACTTCAAATGTTTATTATTTAAAAATTAACACAGACATAAATATGATGTTAGCGGGAAACATCTAATTAATGACAGGGGAATGTGTGGTGAACTCAAAATCAACCCTTATTTCACCCCCTTCCCCCAACCCGTTTATTGAAGATAGAGACTTACCCCAAGTGATATATCAAATTAAAGGGTATGAAAAAACTAGATTTATTGCAATAACTAAATTGAGATCCAATACAGAATTTTTGATATCCTCATATTTTACAATCTGACAATTCATTTAAGTGCAAATTATTTTAAATTCATCCATCCTGCAAAAAAAATTATTATTTCATCCCCTTCCCCCAACCCCTATGTTGATTAATATTTTTTTATTATGTTATCCTGTCAGTACTTGTTAATAAATAATGCCCTCTGTAGCTATCCGGTATCAAAGAGATTTATCTAGCCAAAAATAATTTTTTTGTAAAATAGATGAATTTAAAATAATTTGCACTTAAATTAATTGTCAGATTGTAAAATATGAGGATATCAAAATTTCTGTATTAGATCTCAATTTAGTTATTGCAATAAATCTAGTGTTTTCATACCCTTTAATTTGATACATCACTTGGGGTAAGTCTCTATCTTCAATAAACGGGTTGGGGGAAGGGGGTGAAATAAGGTTTGATTTTGAGTTCACCACACATTCCCCTGTCGTTAATTAGATGTTTCCCGCTAACATCATGTCTGTGTTAATTTTTAAATAATAAAAAATTGAAGTTAAACGAAAAACACACTTAAAAACCAAATAACTCGAGAACGCATGAGACAATTTTAATTTTTCTTTCACCAAAACTTTCCTTTTTTTTGTGTTCTTTAATTTGATATGTCACAAAGGGTATGTTGCCATTTGAAAATTTTAAGTTAGGGGTTGGGGTGAGAAGGGGGTAGTTGGGGGGATAAAGTTTTCCTGTGAAATTGACTTCCCCCTGCGTTGGTAGACGTTTCCAGAAAACAGAATACTAAAATTTATTTTTGTTTCTGAATAAATTAAGAAGCAAGTTTAAAAAAACACCCTGTATACATTACTTTAGTATGATTACAATTATAGGCAATTCAAATTTAAACCTTTTATGCTGTGAATGATATATTCTTGTTTTGGTATACTTTTTCAGATTTAAGACCAATGAAAATATAATTTAAAATTTATTACTTTAATACTAAATGTTTGGTTTCAACATAATGTAATGCTATGGGCCATTTACGAGTACATAGCCTTCTTAAAATACGGTTTTTATTTGTCCTGAACTAAAAATAAATTTTGCTTCACAGAAACAACACTTTTACTGTTCGTTTTATTGATATACACTCGTAAGACTTAAAAAATTTGTATCTGTAGCTGCAATACTTCCAGAATAAAAATAAATTCCAATGAAACGCTGGAATCATTGGTCATATTTGATCATAATTGGAAATAAATAACAATAACCAACTATAAATATATTAAGTTTTTATATTCTCTATTTTAATTCAACGAGTGGGCTATTGATATTTTTAATACAACGAAAAAATATTGTTGTAAGTTACATTAAAGGAAATAAAATAAAAAAGCATATCATTTAACAATTAGAAGATTAAAAATATATTTGCCTTATTTTTTTAAATTTTAATTTTTAAGTCTTTTAACTTTTTTCATGCCTTAACATTTACAACATTTTACATTGCTAACAAAGCTAGTCGAAATAGTATGGACCTTTTTCAATCTTCTACTTGACCGGGCTGACTACTGACAACAAGTTTCGGGATCATGGATCATGTTTGGTCGTCATGGTAACATATGTTTTAATTGTGGCCGGGTTTCCTGTATAATTTTATGACCAGCAAAACTTTGTACTAAAAGATTCTCAAACAAATAACTGCAATATTCGAATTTCTTTATTCCGCCTTAGTATACATTAATATATTAATTTTTCTAATCATATTACTTTTTATGTCTTCACAGTAATAATAACCAAATGAAGTACACGATCAAACGAAACAGCTGATTAATAAACAAAACTTCTATTAAAATACTTTTTTTCGTTATACTGCTTCAAAAACAGATGTTTTTAATGCATGTTTTCCGGACCTAAATACTCTCTTTTTATTCCTAGGAATTAAAAGCTGATGTACTCGATACCAGCTGACTCTTTATAGTCCTAGGACTATAAAAGTCAAAAAGTGCCGAGTACGTCGTAATAATCGAACAATATTCATTCGATTACAAATAATCGAAACATTCATCGATATTATCGAAACATTCATTGTTGCCAGTTTAATCAATTTGTGAAACTCGCTCATTTCACCAATCGATTATTACATGCGTTCGATACGTCGATAGTTGTTCATTGTTGTCAGTCTACCCTAACACAAATGAAACAGACAATCAGCTGATTGCTTCAAATAGCAAGAACAAGACGTTGGCATCTTTTGAAGGCATCTTTAAAGATAAACGAGCTGTAACATTTTGGTTTTCTTAAGTAGTTTACGTATTGTATTGAGCAATATAACGAAAAATATAGTTCATCACACGGACCTAAAGCTGCTTTTCGTTACTCGGTCATTTTTCAACCTCGGTTTACAGCCTCGGTTGTAAAACTTGACCTTGTACGAAAAGCGTCACTTTAGGTCCTTGTAATGAAATATACTATTAACTAATAGTTTTCTGCGGTCTGTAGATAGCTGACCTCAGCCCTCAGCATACACTTTGCCATTCATTTTCGCGGTGCACCGACCCTGTGAGCTTGGCTCACATGCAGGGTTGACGCTCCGAGCAGGCGATCGGCGCAGTTGTTTACTTCGTGCACATTTAAATCTATTTCGATTTTCGCTGGAACTTTTGCATTTACTGAAACGATATAACACCAGGACCTATGTCGCTCTAACGGGAGGACAGATGTTTCAAGGTATCAAGTGCCTCAGGCAAAAATATTAAGAAAAAAACAACACGAATGACGATTACTAAGCATGTCCCTATATCTTAGGAGCAGAATTCGTTTTCCTTTTGATTCATTTTCATTTTTGACTGTGTTGCGTTTTAGGAATCTGTCATTTTAAGAGCATAAAAATCTTGTTAATGTTTTTTCACGAGTTTCTCCTAAAGGAGGAAGCTTTTACCGTAGGTTTCATGGTAGGACCTAAGCCTGAAACAATCGTAAATTTTAATTCTGAGACCCCGTGAGGCCAAAATATCATTCGTCTAAATGTATATATTAGGCTAATATGTATCTATTTGTGTTTTTGAGCACTTAACTCACGCAAAACGGTCTTATCTTAATAACATTTGATGCAGAGATGTAAAGTGGTCATTATTCGGATGATTTCGAAAACCCCCCAAGCCTTTAACCCCCAAAAATTACGTTTTTAATTTTTTGAAACATAAAAATGATTACATATTGGTTTGCGCTTTTAGATTAAAGCATTGACAGCTTGAAAATTGAATACATTGGTATTAGTATTTAATCATCGCTAAAAATGTCCATCGGGTAGTGAGATATCGTTAGTGTAACAATAAGATCCTAATGCTAATTTTATAGGAAATAATGGTATTCTATAACTTCCTTATTTCTTAAAATGCATTGATAAAAATAGGTTCATGGCACCTTGTGGGTGAGCTCTACTGGACACTAGCTTAAAAATTGAATTTTCATACACCCGTGGAGGCGGCTAAATTGAGAATACCAACAGATTTCATATAAAACGTATTATAGGCTGAAATAAATTTTTGAGCATTTGAAATCCGCTGAGTATGAAGTTGTGCTGCAACTTAGGTATTTTTAGCTTTTCTACTACCGATGACGTACCCAGCAAGGTCTGCAGCTAACTCAGCCCCCTGCCACTCCCCCCCCCCGGGATGGTGTCGAAATGACCGTGTAAACCAGCCCGTAACTCAGGGGCCAGTGTCAGGGCACATCCGCGCACGTCGGGCCCACATAAACCCCTAGTTAATTAGCCCCACTAATCGATTTGATATCGAAATGCAAATGCGAATGGGACGCTTCCGACGCCGACGTTGACGCATTGCTCGACTGCGGACAGGTGTAGTAGTGCAAGGTGACAATTAAATGTCAAAACATAAAAGGTTTTGAAATAAGTTTTGGAATGGAAAAAGAAGCGAAAGTAGTCAGGTGGTTTATATTTTACTAAAACTGAGGCAGAAATATAAAATGTTAAAAATATATAAGTTGTTAAGAACTATAGAGACAGAATTGGTATTTTCATATCTTCAGAAAAATTAGAGCTTTTACTATTATTAAAAAAAATATTTACAAATAATTATTTTCGGTTGATACAGCCTGTATATACAGATCTAGTGCACTGGCTGATTTTTTACCGAGTAACAGTTTCTAAAAGAAATAATATCAAAGAGTACTATATTTGAGTTCGGAGGTTCAGAGTAATTTTCAACTCCACTGGAAGATTGAGACCTCTACAGCCGCGGGGCAGGACCTCTGTACAAGAATGCACAGACCCCGGACAATCTACTCCGTTCTTCCTGGAATCTGGTTTTACTATCAGTTCATCGGTTACATTTTGATTTAGAGAACGTTATTTACATGTTCACAATTCCAAGTACAAGTATTATTTCAGTACCATGTGGTATTTCAGTATTGCATGTGGTAAGTACTTTCCACTTACTCTTTAAAGGTAAATAATCTCGCTCGAAAAGGATATGGAAACTGAAAAAGAGAAGTTAAATTTTGAGGTGCAATATGTAATTTAAGTGTAATTGACACTTTCGGATCCAATTAAAGCACAGTATTTTTTATAAGTATTAAAATAGGGATGGAAAATATCCACGTGCTGATTTCAGTAGAATAAAAACAAGTATATCCATCAATATAAACTCTTTATTTCTCAAAGAATTACGTTAGGTTTTCTCAACCTGCACGTTTTCTCAAAACTAAATGTGTTAAATATCAACGATTGCAATGGCGAAAAAAGTGTTTCATAACGTTTCAAGAGGATTTAAATAAAGCTTTAACAATTAAAATGGTAAAAACCTTACAATAAATTTCATCCTACACGTCCTGGAAAAATGCGGGAAATTTTCTATATTCCGTTTTTTTATTATTTTCAGCAATTAAGGTTTACATTTTTTGGCAATAAAAGTGAGATAAAAAATCTTTATTAAGCACTGGATAAACATAGATTGTTTTCTGCCGTCGGTCTGTATACCGACAATTGACGCAGTTTTGATGTAGGCCTACTAGTGCGGAGCAGGAATGAGGAAGACGGCCGAGGCGGCTGCAGGCCCGGCGGTTGCGGCTTCCAAATGAGCCTCATTTCGCCGCCACAAATTCCCAAGGGCAAAGGGACCGTTATTAAAGTGAATTACATACAACTCACCTCTACACTCCATTCCGCATCCAAATACTTCCTTCTTACTTCGTCTTCCTTAATGTTTTGCCATTTTACTTGTTTAAATAAAGACCAAAGACACAATTTTTCCAGTTAGATCGGGTTGTCGCTATAGCCTAAACCGATGTTCTTTCGATGTGGTTTGCGAGAATTAAATTAAGGTAACTCTTTATTCTTTGTTTTCCGATTCAGGTGTTGGAGATATCTCGCACATCTCTCATATTCTCTCGACAGTGTTTTATTTCAAGATTCGTATGAATCGTTTCGAACAGTCGATCAGACGCAGACGGCCGGACCTGACGTAGGCCTGACGCGGTCCGATAACGCGTTGTGAGCTCTCGAGGAGAACAAACCGATTATTGTGATCGTTATCGCTGTAGAAGCGCCCAAAGTTAATTTTATGGCGACAACATCCGTTTTCGTAACGTCTTCATATCGACCGGTCTATCGTAACGGGTCCAAATTGTTCTATTAGGTGCGAAATTTCACATGTTCGACGCTTCCTGACGCCGGCGCTTAAAGCCCCGGCCTCGTTATCCAATTCGGCCGAAAGTTAATCGCCGAACCGGCCTCAAAGACTCACCGACAATGCCGGTAACGAGTCCCCGACCCTCCGGTCCGCTCTCACAGAAGGGCCTGGGGCAGGGGCTCGGGAATGAAGATATCAAACAGGTGAATACGAAACGCTGCACCCACCTTCGACGCCTAAAAGCTATCATTAGACCTTACCTGGCGGAACCCGGGCCCGATGGCGCGACGGAGGAGTGTACTTACGTGCGGTAAACGTTAGTCGCTCGGCTCGACATGACGTTTACAAACCATAAACCTGTTGTATGAAATATCTTCGACTACACTTATATATGGTAAGTAGAAGGCGAATGTTTAAGGAAAACAGCACATTTTAAGTAAAAACAAAACAAATATAATATAAAAGTAAATCAAAGCCATTCTCCTATTTCGAGCTTACATCTGGAATCATGCGATTCGTGGCAGACAAAGTACAATAACGACATCAACGTTTCACACCGCATGCTTTGAAATTTAAATTTAAATACAAAACACCCAGTCACTATTAAAAATAATCTTCGATAATTTTTTCGAAATCTGGTTCCCGTTGCAAAGTGAGTTGTTTTGTTTTCGCTTGTTCACTTAATTTTACACGAAGGTGTAATAAAAGAAAGAAACATAATATGGTGTAATAATCGTCCGATAGGATTTTTCAAATATTAAACATGATATTTTAAGGCAAAAAGACAAAAAGTTATTGGAAAACTGTTCATCTATTACGGATCGGGCTCGCAAACTTATCTCGATCCGTACTTGAGTTTAAAGTTCAACAGTGAAAAATTCTTTGCTTGTGAAGAAATCGAGTTGCTTGCAAAGAAAATTCGATATTTCTAAGTTAGTATTAAAATACTGCATGATCGAGATTCATTGCTCAAAAAATATTATATTATAGGAAAATTATTTTGACTGTATTAATTACATGGGGAAGTTTTGAAGATATTATCCTAAGTAAAACAGTAAACTTTCTTAAAAGAAATACGTAATAAAAAATCCCACGGACTACTAAATGAAATAAGACATTAGAGTGGCGGCAGAATCAAAGACTAAGGTAGCGTACAAAGCGATAATGTTGACCTCGCGTTACTCTGTCCACTTACTCAAACACCACTGAATTAACGCAAATAAATAAACAGCGCCCACGCGCAAGCGAGCCCGCGTCTTCCTTTGTTATTAACTCCACAAGTGATTTTTCTTCTGGATTAATATGTCAACGTGGTCTTAGAAATTACCCTTATCAGAGTGAGAAATGAACAGCCCCTGTGGGACTGAAGCAACTGTTAATTCCATGCTCACTCGACGAGTGTATTTTGTTAACTAGTAAAAATGTGTGCTTGCCGTTCTATTTGAAACACTTTTATCAAGTATATAGGGTGAGTAATTCTGTAAAATTATTTTTGTAGTAGCTTATGATTTGTTCACTATTTGTTATTCTCTTTAAGCAAAACATGTCTCCTGGATTAGAAAAATTTCCCTATTTTTGTAACTTGTGAGATTAAAAATGAAGTAATGAATTTTAAAAATGATTACCCTATAATAATATTCAACTGAGCAAACTCTTTTCCCTTACTGTTTTCTTTTATGAGGGTAATTGAGGGATATGTTTAATTATATAACTCAACACCATACTGCTTGGCTTATAAATATCATGCGGGCCCATTACTGAAACAAACCAAACTCCCGTGCTGTGCTCCATTCCCTCACAAAGTATTAATCAATTCTAAATATTTAGATGTTATCCTTCGATAGAAAAAACTCAATTAATTTTAATTATTGCCGGCGGCGCGGTGCGCCGAAGCATGGCACCCGCTTGTGATCTTCAGGGTGGGGTTTGAACAGAGGAAGATGGAGTCGAGCAAACTAGTTTCTTTATCTTTGATTTAGAACATCTTATTATGCCCAAGATTTATACCTGCCCCCAGATATGATGTCTGAGTAACGAACACAGCTACGGTGGCGGCTCGGCCTTGGGGTGAAATCTAATCTGAAGAAAATTGACCGGGAAAATATCGCTTCAATTAATCTCACTTAGAGGGATTTGCATATAATGACTTAATTATTGCCAAGTAATTTCTGATGTTAACTGGATTACAAAAGAAGTATAATTAAAATGATAACATCTTTTCAAAATTTTGGAGTAATATTGGTTGGTAGTTAGTCGAGTAAATGTTGCCCAATAGCTTTTTAATAATAACGATTATTAAGTTTCAGGGTTTATAATTAGTGCAAAAAATGATATAAATAGGTTTTTTTAATTAAATATTTCAATACATAGCAATCAATGTTTTATAATGATATGTAGCTTATTTCCAAAGTTACTTTTAACGTTTTGGTTTATAATTAATCAGTTAATCACCTCTGATCTAATTTCATAATAAATTTTTGAATACAATTATTTTTATACTTTGATTTTGCACTAATCTACTCATGCAAAAAAGGATAAAAAAGAGAAGACACAAATCAAGTGTATTGATATAATTTTAAATAAAAATGACAAGAACCACAATGTTTCGTTTAAATAGCCTCTAACTTCTAGGTACATCAATAGCGATACCAAAAAATACAAAAGTACATCACCGAGAG
This sequence comes from Flexamia atlantica, assembly GCA_035578135.1. Taxonomy (NCBI): domain Eukaryota; kingdom Metazoa; phylum Arthropoda; class Insecta; order Hemiptera; family Cicadellidae; genus Flexamia; species Flexamia atlantica. The sequence goes on from JAQJVK010000010.1 coordinate 34,236,839, forward strand.
GAAAGTTGATGGGTTGTGTTATGACTCGACAGTTATAAAGGGGATCACTTAGTATCGAATGCAACAAACGAATCATTCTTAACTGACATTACAGAAAATGTATACAATGTGTATGAACAAGCAAAGACCTACCTTAGAATAGTAGAGCCCATGTCGATAAGCTAAGAGCTCCAAAATTATCCAAAAGAGCTCGGGTGGAATGGTCTTCACTTCACTCATACACTCACACTCACAGTCCCACAAAAATAAAAATATCCCCCCTAAAAAATCACAATAAAAATCTTAAGTAACGTAAAATGTAGAGTGGACAGGAGGGTTTAATGGTCCGCCGCCGCCTGCTGGGCTGCTAGGGCGGCTGCGGCTTTTTGGGCCTGTGCCTGCTTTTCCTGCTCATTTAACTCCTTTATTGCTTGGATTTCCTTCTTCAGCTTCATCCTCCTGTTCTGGAACCAGATCTTGATCTGCCTCTCCGTCAGACAGAGGGCGTGCGCCATCTCGATCCTCCGTCTCCTCGTCAGGTAGTGATTCGTGTGGAACTCCTTCTCCAACTCCAGAGTCTGGTACCGAGTATACGTTTGTCGGCCTCTTCGTCGAAGTCCGTTTGCCCCTGAAACAAGAACGATTCTTATATAATTCAAATAAGGCATTCATGAAAATAAAAATGTTTTTATACAAAGTATCGAGGTTGGAGGAACACATTATAGAATATTAATAAGCAACGATTGTATTGCACACTCTTCTCAACAATACGACAGCTTTAGAGAAAAATTTAAGAGCGTATCCCAATGTAAAAGCACTCATAGGTCGAACTAAACTTCTTTATGTGAAATACTCTACACCCGATTAATGCATCAAATTGAATAATGTATTGGGTTTGTAAACAATAATTTTCACAGTTGGAGAATAATCGTACATTATTTACATTTTTAAACGAGTAAAAAATAAAAATCTAGATCTAAGAATATACTCGCACATCGAACTCCAAATATTCGTAATAATGATTAAATAATAAACCGTGTAGTTGACATATCCGCGTTCATATCCGGGCCACAAGATCAAATTCCTAGTAGCGCGACAACCTAACAGATGTCTCGCCTTAGTCGGAGGTGTCAAGTGGACTAGACCCCACAACCCACACTTTCTACTGTCAGACACGGTCACTCATACCGGTCACTACTCCAGCTGTTTCCGTCTCTCTTGTCTACATTCTTCCGCTCTCGTTAGAGAATTCTCTCATCCCACTATCAAGATCAATCAGGAAAGCATGCTTAATTGCTTCCATCATTAGGAGGTGGATGTAACTGTCCGTAGCTAAATGTCCTACTGGCCGATAAGGTTGAGACAGCGTTGCAAAACGAACACACAAGAACATTTGCCGCTCAAGACGAAATTCCGGTCTTTGCTTTTGGGCTTCGGTTCCATCAAAGGCACGCCATCTCAGTGAGACTTTCCTTTGTTGCCGACATGTCAGTCGTCATTAAAACACGTTTCCTTCGATGGCGACTCGTAATTCGATCGTCTAACTAGTGATCATCCCCATCAGTAACAGAATTGCCTTACCGATCAAAAAACACCGGTATTTTGGGCCTTATAATGTTTTTTTTTACGGGAACGGTGAAGATGTGCATTCATACACCTTGATGTTTAAAATAAATAATCAACTATAATTACTGAATCGTTGCAAGAATTGACTGTCTCAGAAATTTTTGAAATAATTTTGAAACTTAAATTTTGTGATTTTTTTGTTTTCTTAAAGCATTAGAGTCGAGCGAAGTAAATAAATTAATTTCATTCTCAACATCTTTAAAGATGCAGTTGAATCGGACAGTGCAGGACTAACGGCTAAACGCCTTTAACATAACAACACTGGATTAGCTGAGATAAGGAACATGTTATAATTTACTTGCCGCGAGAGAAATAACAACAGAAACGGATATCGAATTAATATTCCTAGTCGTAATGTCAGGAGGTGGCAAGGCGGCAGCCTACGCTCTAGCGCAGACCAGAACAATTATTTATTTACATATTCATGCTCATTGTATTCGATGTGTCTAGTGCGCATGCGCCAACTCTGTATTAAGATGTCAGTGGTGTTGTTGTCTGCCCTAACTTACAGGTCGACGACTATACATAACAGCCTCCTGCTGAGAGCAAGGGAGATTCTCGGGCAGTTCATCCAGTTCCGTATCATGTCTAAAAGGAAAGTTTATGGGAGATAATGTCTCAACAGCCGAATTTAATTCTCACATTGAATAATCCTATAAGCTTGTTATCAATATACTCTTTAAGCGCTCAAAAAACAATTTAATCTGCTTGTCTGTATATTTGCGTCCTTTTTGGGGTTATTAATGGATGAAGTCGACCATAAACAAAGTTTTCCTGAGGTCAGTTATGTCACCACTTGCATTGCCCCCTATAATCCCTCTTTATTACTGGACAATGACTACAATCAACTGGAGGAACAGTGACTTGCACTACTTTGAGGAGAACCGTTACAACAATCCGTTCTGCGGATGAGGAAAGATTTTCACCGGCGCTATCCTCATCTACATCAATTTCCTCGAGTACAAAAGAGTTACCGCCAGACGGATATTGGAAACACTTAGCACTTTGTAGCTTACTGTCCGGGGCGGAAGCCCGTAGACTTATGGGTTCGACATAATTCTCACACATGGCGTGTTCCGGGCGATTTCCCCCGTCCGGCATCCACTATTACCGTCACTGATTTCCATACCGGCCGTCCTCAATGGCCGCCGGCACGAAAGGAGGGTAGGGTCTCCGGCATTCTCGCGACAACGCGACATCGGTGGTTGTTGTACCGACTGTAACTCGATGTAGCTTTTCTTCAGCGATCGCTGCAGACCGACTGACCTTGCGTCGGCGGCGAATTCGTTATACGTGGCCTCGAGTATGTGGCCTAGATACTAAATAGAGAACAATGGCGGCGATGAAATAAGGAATGAGAAATGGTGGAAACTTTGTGCTCTATCGCACATCTAATTAAGATGTTAACTAAAAGGTCACACCGAAGGTGAAGGAATTCGGGGTTGGGCGGGCAGATTGGAGCGCAGATGTGCTTACGCAACTAGTCACGTGTGAGGCCTCAGTCTGTCCAATAAGAGAGGAAATTCCGTGTTATGTTGACGTAAACCAAACTTGTTCCTTGCCTGAAAGCCTCGGGAATTTTTTGTTCTGAAACTATTTACTGAATTGGCCATCATATTGTATAAAAATAAATATTAGGCATGTCACTACTCTTCGATTGTGCAAATATTCGCCATAAACGTCTACCCGAAAGCTTCTAAATTGAAGGAATACCTCCTACTATTTCAGAATGCAAGCAGAGATTATACCGCTAGTCGCTTGCGGCTAGCCGCTGGGGCTACAAGGGTTGCTGTAAATTTGGCGGCAATGCCCGAGCTACTTTACATATCAGCCATCACGCTCTCGAAGATCAGATCGCTGGTTTACGAGCATGCACGTACGCGGTACGGTGCATTACAACAGTAACGGTAGCCGCTCTCCGCCACCTTAAACTTGTGGCATTCTCCCCGGGAGGTCATCAACTTCACATCTTGGCGCATCGTCTTACGTGGTGTAGATATCTCGGGGTCATTTAAACTTGATTTAATTTGATTCGTTGTGAGTGCATGAGCATCTCGCCACTTCAAGACGCAGAAAACCTTTCACCAGCTGTATACGGAGGTAACATGAATACCTTGACAGAATTTACTTGCTGTTATATGTAAACGTGAAAAAAGCAAAAAGAAATGAGAGGTTTTAACTTGTATCTTTAAAATTTGCCTCGATTGTAAGCTAGTAAATAACAGTAAACAGTCGGATAAAATTAACACAATCGACCACAAGAAAATATATAATGAGAAAGTGAACATAACACGAGCCAACGAGTTGGCAGTGTACCACCTCAAACCTCCACGTCTCGAACCGTCGCACTGCAGCTACATGAACCCCATTCAACCCATTCAGGCAGACTCTGCACCCCTCCCGATTCAATAAAGAATGACGGACAGGGACAATGCATCCGGAAAGAATCACGATCAGTATTTTACCCCAGAGGACAATCACGATGGGTATTTTATCCGGACAATTGATACTTATCAAGTGTTGCTAGCAATGATTCCTCGGACTCGGGCCGCGGGTCCAGGACCGGATAACAACAAGATAACGAAGAGAGTATGAAGATATTTGGAGGGGAAGAGCTCGTGATTGGTGGACTGCTGCGAGCCTCGGAAGATGTTTTACTGGTTCGGTATCCAAGGTCTTAAACCTGTTTCGGATTCTTCGGTACAGTCGGGGCAGAAACACGGCGGCCCCGCGGCCCCGCGGCCCCGCGCTCCCCGCCGCCCGCCGCCCGCCGTCGCTCGGAATACCCGGCGATATCTTCATTCCCCGCTGGATTGGATCACGTCCTTCTTAACCTTTGCGGATTCGCACACCCGTTAGCCGAACGGCGATGTTATATGTGTTTGTGTGTTTGGTGCTAGACGGTTTATTATTTTGCAGTTAAAACACGAACGTCGAGAAAGGAATAGGGGTCTAGAAAGAATCATTTTATGTCACGTGTCGAAAATTATTAAATGATTATAATATGTCAGCTCGGTTGACGGTAACTAAAATAGATTATATTCCGAGTTTTATTTGATTCTATTCATAAAAATATGGTATATTTCCAGTAATAACTATTCGATCAAAATTTAATTTATTTTTAAAGATAAAACATATAAGATCATACATTATAGAAGTGCTACTTCATAAAATTTTTATCTCGAACACGAGTTTCTCACTTAAGTTTAAGAAGAAAGCACCATCTCATCTGAACGAACCGTTCTCTTGATTCGTATACATAAGATTTTGAATGCAATTTATTCGTGCACACAGATATTCCAAAACAACTGACGGTTATCATGTCATTGTTGGTGTTTTTATTATACGTAATAGAAAAAACTCTTATAGGTACAATAATATACTACTCCTCAAAATATAAAGCTAGAAAGAGTTGCAATTTTAATACAAACACCTTTTTAGTAGGAAAACATAACTCCACCCGTCCCCCCCACCCTCAAACACCACTATCATCTTTAAGACCCATAATCAAATCCTTCAACTTCCTATTCCGACTCCATTGCACGAGACCCACGGAGTGAGACGTCCGCGTCTGAGTAGGAGGCTCGGAGGGCTCCGCCCGACCCGGACCTAAATCATTTTCGGAGACGGGGCCGTCGTTGCGCAAGGGACTTAGCATAACTGGTTGGCCGCGGCCGCTGTCGATGTCTAATAGAACGGTCACCGATGAAGAACGACGTCGGCCATGGCAGGATATACATCTGCATGTCTTTCCGGAGAGACAATGCTGGAACACGCATGCTTGCTCCGGACTGCAGACGATGAAGAACGATGTCGGACATATCAGGATATACATCTGCAAGTCTTTCCGGAGAAACAAAGCTGGGCCACGCATGCTTGCTCCGGACTGCAGACGATGAAGAACGATGTCGGACATATCAGGATATACATCTGCATGTCTTTCCGGAGAAACAAAGCTGGGCCACGCATGCTTGCTCCGGACTGCAGACGATGAAGAACGATGTCGGACATATCAGGATATACATCTGCATGTCTTTCCGGAGAAACAAAGCTGGGCCACGCATGCTTGCTCCGGACTGCAGACGATGAAGAACGATGTCGGACATATCAGGATATACATCTGCAAGTCTTTCCGGAGAAACAAAGCTGGGCCACGCATGCTTGCTCCGGACTGCAGACGATGAAGAACGATGTCGGACATATCAGGATATACATCTGCAAGTCTTTCCGGAGAAACAAAGCTGGGCCACGCATGCTTGCTCCGGACTGCAGACGATGAAGAACGATGTCGGACATATCAGGATATACATCTGCAAGTCTTTCCGGAGAAACAAAGCTGGGCCACGCATGCTTGCTCCGGACTGCAGACGATGAAGAACGATGTCGGACATATCAGGATATACATCTGCAAGTCTTTCCGGAGAAACAAAGCTGGGCCACGCATGCTTGCTCCGGACTGCAGACGATGAAGAACGATGTCGGACATATCAGGATATACATCTGCAAGTCTTTCCGGAGAAACAAAGCTGGGCCACGCATGCTTGCTCCGGACTGCAGACGATGAAGAACGATGTCGGACATATCAGGATATACATCTGCATGTCTTTCCGGAGAAACAAAGCTGGGCCACGCATGCTTGCTCCGGACTGCAGACGATGAAGAACGATGTCGGACATATCAGGATATACATCTGCAAGTCTTTTCGGAGAAACAAAGCTGGGCCACGCATGCTTGCTCCGGACTGCAGACGATGAAGAACGATGTCGGACATATCAGGATATACATCTGCATGTCTTTCCGGAGAAACAAAGCTGGGCCACGCATGCTTGCTCCGGACTGCAGACGATGAAGAACGATGTCGGACATATCAGGATATACATCTGCATGTCTTTCCGGAGAAACAAAGCTGGGCCACGCATGCTTTCTCCGGACTGCAGACGATGAAGAACGATGTCGGACATATCAGGATATACATCTGCAAGTCTTTCCGGAGAAACAAAGCTGGGCCACGCATACTTGCTCCGGACTGCATACGATGAAGAACGATGTCGGACATATCAGGATATACATCTGCATGTCTTTCCGGAGAAACAAAGCTGGGCCACGCATGCTTGCTCCGGACTGCAGACGATGAAGAACGATGTCGAACTTATCAGGATATACATCTGCATGTCTTTCCGGAGAAACAAAGCTGGGCCACGCATGCTTGCTCCGGACTGCAGACGATGAAGAACGATATCGGATATTTCATAATGCAATAACTTAAATGGTTGAATTAAGGGCTCGCTTTGCTCTAAACCAACATATGTATGTCTTTCCAGAGAAACAAAGCTGGGAAACGCATGATTGCAAACGTCTGAAATTCACTCAAATTCATTGAAGCTGGGAGTTTAATTAAGGGTGCGATTGGATTTTTAAACATAAGCGTGGTAATTGGTCACTTTTGACAAAGGAAAGGTATATGTACGACAAATGACGTAAAAGAGATTAAAAATATTTTAAAATACCAATTTCATTCTACAGCTAAAACAAGTGAGGATTCAATCGCAAAGTTTTCTTTATGCGTAACATTTACTTAATTTAAAAATACTCGCTGTAGCAGCTATTTTGACTTCCATCAGTTACTTATGTGGAATATGCATTAATATAAATCGCGGTGCATGATGGTTCTTTTCAAGAAACCCAAACGTAGCTATGACAGCTACGTTTTCGTTAACTCTCCAGGTACGAAGGAGTTCAGGGCTCACCAAGAGAATGCTACGAGTCTAGCACCGAAGTCGAGTCTGGGACGTGAAAATCTTATTTCGTGATAAAAGAAAAATGTATACGACGCCTATAACGTTAGTTTATCTGTGTCACATTTACAAGCCAGTAAAATATTGCTTCGCCCACTCGAGGCATGACATCGTTTAAATAAACTGCTCTCATCTCGTTAGGGAAACGCGAATCCATCCATCGAGGCATGCCCGGAGTTTGCAAACTCTATGGACACACATGGAAAAAACAACGGAGGGTATTTTACGACGGAGACATAAAGCAAGCAGGACGGCGCAGTTTTGAGAACAATGCCCCTCCCCGCAGCGGATTTATGCAACTTTCCACTGTAGTTGGTAGCGGCCGAGCTCCGCCGCCAAGACGGTGATATCATTGCTAGCCGCTAGTTGTGAAATAATATCGCAGTAATTACATATAAGCAATAATAAACCGATTTCTAACATTTCAAATTCTGCAATAAAAACGGATGTGCCATAAATAACAAATACATACATAGATGCAAAGGCCTGCTAGAAGATTAATTTCACAATCACAATGATAATGTAAGGTAGCATAGAGTAACATAACAAGCTTATAAATATAAAAAAGTCCGGGAAATAACTAGAAAATCATTAGCTATATACATATTCAGAGGAAATTGAAGTACTAGGTCATTATATTCTGGATGTAAATAAAAATGAAAAGTCCTACAATATATTTTAAGTAGTCAAATATAATTCGGTAAATACTGTATACATAAAAGGTGGGAAATAGCTTATTTTGAGAAACATGAAAGCTTCCTCACAACACAATATGAATTATGAAACTCCTAACAGCATGAAATGTTATTTATACACAGGGTATAAAACAAGTATCATCGTGAGTACTAAGGTAATCATTATGTAAGCACAACTCGTATCAAGGGACAAACCTATTTCTATACAGTACTTAAGCAATCGAATCAATACATCATTGGTCTTTATTTAAACTTACAAAGCTTTTCAATAGATACTGTAACATCAAAACATCTGACAACGGAATTTGCTTCGCCTGACCAACACAACGATTGTCTGCGTCGGGTCAGCTCAAAATAACATAGTCAATCTACTCGGTAATAAAATCGCATACGCTTCAAATAATCACTAGACAATGAAATACGCGTTCATTTTTAAAATGTACTCTTTAATGAAATTAAAATGCACTTTTTAAAGTATTGTTTACGATGAAGTGTGAGAAAATTAATAAAACTAAAAGACTGTCCGGTGGACGGATATCGGGCCGGGTGAGAGGCACCGGCATGCGGCACCGCCGAGCGGCATAATTGTAGCGTTGGCCGGGTTTACGGCTTCGTTCACACTTGCTCGCACGTCCGCGTATAAATATACGGCCGTACACGCCGCTGTTATGCGTATTGTATTACGCCGGATAGAATGCTTTACTGGGCTATTATATTCCGCTAAACAATGCGGCTGTGCGGCTTCTGTTCGGATAAGGCGAAGGCTTCGGTTAGATCTCTATTTCCTCTAGGCCGTTGGCTCGTAGTAACGGCGAGTCCGTTATGGTAATGGCATTTTACATTTGCGACGTTGTTTAGTGTAAGGACCACTGTGGTAGTCTCTACTGAGTCTACCGTTAAAGCGGGCAGGCCGGCCTTCGTCACTGTTGTCTATTGACATATTTTGTGAAATTTATCGCTAATGTAACATTCATTATGTTTCAAAATCTACGTGAAATAATAAAAACTAAACATTTAAAGTTCCCCGGATACGAATTAAAAACGAACAAATTTAAAAACTTGTAAATGGTAAATTTTATAAAGAAATTAACGGGAGGAATCGTTGTTATGTTCTACAGAGACCGTAAGGAGACACAAGGACTTCTACAACACAAAACCTCGTAATAACATTAGTCGTAGAAGAAATTACGCTAATTAACAGAGGTAAGAAAAGAGTCAATAAAATAGAGAGGACTGAAGAAAATACGCTGCCAACAAAAAGCTAAAGTGAAAGATAAAAGGAATTGGAAAAACGATAACATCAGTGAGTAAGTTTCCCAGGGTTTCCTCGTCGGTGCGCCCTCCTCACCCCCGAGGACGCCAAGCCCCCCCATCCCACATAGGATAATTTCATCAGCTGGTAATATTCTAAATGAAAAATATTTTATACACAAATTAAGTTGTCTCTGTAACTGTGTTTTGTTTTAGTTTCAGTTCGGAATATGAATTTATGTTGTTTTCATTTAATTTTCACCAGTTCTCAGCGTCTGTTTTTTAAATCAGATTAGTAAAACTCTTTCTGTTATATTTTTTTTGTTTTTAAATTGTTATGGTAAGAATTTATTTCTTAAATTTTTACAAAACAATCGAGGTATTTATTTTAAATAGATGATTTCTTAACAATCACCTAAAGCTTTTTCGTTTGTTATAACTATGGTAATGTATATACACCCACAGATCTCTAAATCAAGATCAAAAATTGGAAAAAGATAGATCAATTGTGAGATGTGGATAAAGTGTTTATGGCTAAACTTAATATGATTTTGTTTGGAGTAAAATTATTATTTTATATTTTTACATTGCATTTACTATTATTTATTTTAATAAACTAAATTATGTCACGGTAAAAGTCTTTTCCCAAAGCACATAGAGTGCGAAGGGAAGTACAAGAGAGGTTGGGAGGGGCTGCAATAACTTGAAGGGTTGACTTAAGGGCTCGCTTTGCTCTAAACCAATTAAACTGGCCGAATAAATTGTCAACTGACTTAGGGGGAGGAAGACGTGAAATATTTAAAGTGGTTGGTAAGGGTCGGACTGCAATTAAATTTCTTCTGCGGAACGTTTTCTTGTAGCTGATTTTAAACAGTGTCGTAAGAAATTAACTTGATTTAAAAGCTGTTTGTGTGGCTATCGGTACTTTTGTTTTCCTGTTAAAAATGTTCCCGAGTATTATACATTTGAAGAATAATTTTTTAAGTTCAATATACAACACTGTGTTAAAAAGTTACCCTAATTCAACGTCTGATATGTTGCAATCTAATTAACTAATCAGACTGTATGAATAATTAAATCATTCCTGGAATATTACAAACATATATGGGAATTGATTATGTTTTAAACGTCTTAATAGCCTGTTTTAGTTCAATTCAGTCGATATCAGTTATGACTACTGCTTTTACTAATTGAACATTTGAACCAAATTCATTTTGCATTTAAGTGCATTTCCTCTTAAGCCAAACTAAAAATTATGGTGCCAAGTTTCGGCATAACAATTTCTATCTTAATATAGATGTCGAAAAAGTCATAATACTGCAGAGACCGTTGGCATTCAATTTAGTTTGTTGTCAAGTTAATTTTCACTCTCACGAATCGCGTAAGCGCTTCAGGCGAACCTAATAAACCACCGGCGCCCTCGCGCCCTTAAATAACCCAAGACAAATAAATATCTTTGGGGCTGCGAGCTCGTATACCAGTCACTCGATCCTATCTATGGAGATGTAGGAACGTTGTTGCAATTTGATCAACTTCGGGGCTTCTCCGTAAAACGTGGGGAGAGATAACGCAGGTCTTATTTAAAGAAGGGGGCCTGGAAGTTGTTAGGGTAGAAAACAATACTTCAGTATTTACATTCCTTTTGTAGATATGTTCGTAACACAAAGGCTTTATCAGGGACATTTATGAATTGTTAGAGAGAAATTCGGGTGTCACTTAGTTTTTAAATGGATATATTCATGTTCTTTTTAAGTTCTCACCATTATTAACAATTAACAGGAGGAGGTTTGTTTTAGAAGTAGGTTACATTTTTTACAAATATTCAGTCTTGTAATATGGATAGTTTTTAATTTGAGCTATGTTTTCATTCAATTCCATAAAGAAACATTACGGTCTACATATATAAAAGCCATAAACTGTTGACTGACTGACTGACTCACTCACTGATCACAGTTTCTCAATTACCACAAGTTTCTTTATAACCTCTAATGAGGTTTAAATGTTCTAGATATTTATACTAAGAAAGGATTTTAACATATTTACTACGCAAAAGCCCTACATTTATTATAAAATTCAAAATGGCGGCCATTTTTAGCTTTCAAAACTTATTTGATAAAAAATATAGCCTTTGGGCCTTGAAACTTCGTACGAATATTCTTTACAGGTTCGAGATGCGTACTAAGATAGGGTTTTAAAATATTTTCTCCCAAAAGGCTCAAACAAGGTACATAACGATTTTCAAAATGCGGCCTTTACAGTTTTTAAAGCTATTACTAAACATTAAGACTGTAAGGTCTGTATAAAATTGTTGAGTAAAAAGTAAACAAAATTTAATTTAATAAGCTGTAGAAATCTATGAAGGTCATCTTACTATATTTTGATTATATATTACCACTTAGGCTACTGGCGTTTTACGGACCAACCGAAGTAATAATAAAACCAGAATCTGAAACTCTGCATGAACATTACATTCCGAGTATAACGCTACCACTAGAAACGGGGCTTTCAGAAATTCAAATTTAAGGAGGGTTCGTGTGGGGCTGAGGGTGAGTTTAGATCCAAAAAATTGAAAATTTGTACCATAATTTTTCGCCTGTAGATGCTAAGCTTTTGATCAGATATGCCATGTCATTAAGAAACATTTTGGGGAAATTGGTTTCCTCAATTTTTGGTCAAAACATAGATTTCTTATTTTTCTTACAGTCTTCGGTCTATTTTAAAAACATAAACAATTCAGATTTTAAGTCGAGAGTCCACCCTTAGCGATACTTATTGTCGTTTGTGTCTGTTGTATATCCCGGGTTATGCTGATATTCTTATAAGTCAAACTGGCCATCAGGATTTAGGACAGAGCCCCAGCCGGTACCATGAAAGTTTTCAGTTCAAACCCCGGAAGTGGCAATATGTTCTACTAAAACTAAGAGAAACGCAATTTTAAAAGTTCAATAATTGATTAACCGTGAAATTTCAGTATATTTTTAAGACTAAACTGTAGAATGTATTAATTGCAAATTGTAGTAAATGCATACCAATTGCCCATCTTGGGGGAAACACAATAATTTATAGAGGAAACGTTCTCCTTCCCATTTCAATCTGGGGTGGAATCACTTTGTGCAACCCTAATCAAAACGCTTTATTTGAACGCTAAAAAAATATAGTACAGATATGTGATTGAAATCAATAAGTCCATTTGTAAATATTGCACACGCTATTAACGTACAATTTAACTAAACATTTGTTATTTTTTCAGCGGGCGAAACAGTGGGTACCTAAGTGCTAGTAATTTATGTTGATGCTTTTTTGCGATATAATAGAATGAATTAATTTATTGAGCATTGAAGTGAGAGGAATGAACGATCTATATTCCTTCGTTTACATAAAATATATCGCCAATGAGTTTTATTTTTTACTACATATTTATTTTAAATTTTGAAATTCGTTATTACAATTGCATCCTGTAATAGAACCCGAAACAGTGCCCAGGCTATGAAACAGTGTTTAGCATAAGATGTTTTATTGAATGTGTCAACTTGTAAAATTATATCAACTGAAATGTAAGTTTTCGTTATGAGACATTAATTCTTGTTAAGAGACTATACAAAACTTGTAAAAAGCAATACACAATAATAACACTATGCTGATTCAAAACAAGAGATCACGAACAATACCCGGCTACACATATAAAACTCAACCCTTCAGAAAAGGTGCAGATATATTCAATGGCAGCCATTATCGATGCACAATTTAAATTTCATACTCCGATATTTATTTCTAGAAATAACAGTCACACCGGCCGTTCGGCCTACGTAAACTAACAGGAAGCAATCAACGAGCAGAGCTGTGGGTGGAAGAAAGTGCAACTAACGGAATCAATAGCGGGCCTAAGCCGCTCCTTGCAGTATTCCATCTTGGAAATTAAACTTGAGCAAAAAGTCTCCCCTGTATCACTGGGATATTTATTGCCCGGAGTTTCCCTTAGTTAGCTGTTCTTTGTAACCAATTTAGAAACTGCCAGCTTCCCCTCGCTCGTAGGCCGTCCACAATTCGTTTGCGAGTCATTTTTACTATACCTTTGAGGTTTTTAATGTAATTACGACTACGTGTTTTCTTTTTTAATTCTTAAAACACTGGGGTATTAATCTCCAATAGTTCCCCTTCTTTATCTCGTCGTAAATTACAATCCCACGGGGAAATTCACCTAACCAAAAATTCAGAGGCAAATATTTTTTAATGTTATTTTACTAGTCTTTATTCGGATAGTATATTTTGCTTCGGTGGAAGTAGTAATTGACCCTATTATCTCTTGTGCATTTCGTTTAACCTCTCGAATATAAATTATTATTTTGCCTTAGAAATTCAAATCTAGTTTTTTACTACCCACACACGATATAAACTGTTTCTTTCATGAGAACAGTCTTGTAGAAACTGCCTACCTTTCCATATCAAGAAAAATCAATTATAAAGAAAGCTAAAATTTTACACCAAAACAAACTCCGATAGTTCGCAAAGTCGGTCTTCGATCCCAATACTAATCCACGGACCTTAAACAAGGGGCAACCCCGTCCACTAAACCACTTAGAGCCAGACCTAAACCAATAATAGTTCAATCCAATCCGGGCTTAAGTTAATCGTGTTAAGGAGGCAATAGTTCTTGTTCCGACGGCAGACCGTGCGTCGGTAGCCACATCTCCGTGTTCTAATCTGCTTTACCCTCCCGTCAGTGCATCCCGCCCCCTTTTTTCTTGCCGCGGCCCGAAATTATCGGTTATAGGGTATTCACGTCTCAATTAAGACTTTACGAGCATGTTGCGGCCCGGCATGCTCCGCGGGATGCCTCTTGCCCTTGTGTTTTATGCTAATCGAGTCCTATTCGGTTTATTAAACTCGAATAAATTTTACACCGAAAGGCTATCTGAGGTAATGATAGTTTAATTGTTTTAATTCTCAGCTGGTGCCTGCCTCGAGAACGAGTGAAGTCGGTTAATTGTTTCCAGAGTGATTCGGTTGTTAAAACCACGCGTTCCCACCGCACGAATGCGATATTTTTAATTAATTCAGGGTTCAAACGAGTTACTTGTGTCAGTCGATATGTCTGGCTGCGTCTTGACGAGTAGATGTTAATGATCAATTAGAATTAGAGTACACGCATTACATCTACTAATCTTTACTTCTCATTCTGGAAAATCTTTAAGACTTTACTTTTCTCATAAATTTATTTGCTTAATAAAACCTCGACTATTCCATATCGTTTAAAATGCAGATTATATTAATATTCGAATGTTTCAACCAATTTCAACTCTAAAGGTCCGCTATGCATTCAATTTTGTTTTAAAAATGTATACGGTGTTTAAAGTACGTTCTGCGTTGTCCGTTTGCATGTGGTAAATAAAGGTATACAATATTCTTAGTAAAACCTTTCCATCTACAATTTTCTAATACGATTGAGTATTATAAATTTGATTCCCATTCCAAAATTCGAATCCCCTTCGCAGAACCGAATCCACATCCACAACAGGACAGAACAACTGAACAGTGTGTACTGTTGAACAGTACAGTCTCCCCACTACTAGGCGCGCCGAGAGTTTGCTCGGTTACTAAATCATACAATAAGCTACGCAAAACAAGCCGAAGTGATACATGGCGCAAGTTACTGGTCACCCCCCCCCCCCCCCCCCCGTCTCCTCCAACTTGTAAGACGCTGGGGGTGGCTCGGTGATGTATGGGAGGGTAATTAACCGAGCTATGTCCAGCGGAATTAAGAGAAATGGATGCCTGCGAGAGGGTGAACCCAGGGTGTCTCCCACAATACGCTCGAGGTTTTTGTATTGTCTCCCATTATTTATCGCCTTTTGTTCTAGACAGAGTTGGACTTTCCTAGGTTTAAAAGTCACCGCTTTGGTTTTGAACGTTCCTCTGGAGCAGGTTTAAAAATTAGGAATTTTTATAGCAGTTTTAGATATATAAACGAATTTCTCCTCACAGGGAAGAACCTGTTACCGTAGTACTCATGTTAAGACCTACTCGAAACCATGAGGATTTTTCGTTTTGAGGCCCCCAGAAGCAAAAAAACACTATTTGTCCGAATTTATATTAATTATGTGTTAATAATTAATTGCGAAATAATAATTTATCAATATATTTATGATTAACAGGTAAAAATGCCTGTTAACATGTTAGCGACAGTAAATGTGGTCCGATCCTAAAGAAATTAAGTGAAAACATGTAAAGTAGTAATCACTCGGACGAGTTCGTAAACCAGCCCGATCGGACCATCGGAAGGGGGTTATGGGGGATAAATCCAGCGAGGACAAATGGATAAATCCTTCAGAAATGGGGGTTTTGAGTTTTTTACAGAAAAAAAGTTTTGTTGGCACCATTGAACTCAGCTAGGAAAACAAACAATCTAGTGTTCTGAATCGTTGCTCTGTGTCCATTGGTTACCGAGATATCGAAAGTGGTAAACACACAACGCTGTCCCAAACGTGTGGGAAATAAATAAAGTTGTATATCTCGCTTATTTCTAAACATAACCTAGTAAATCTTGGGCTATTGCTTCATCTAGCTATGGTTTACTTGATTATTTCATGAAATCCACAAATGTATGTATATGTATTTATCGCTAATATGTATATGCAAAAATAAAATTCTATGTATTGCTTATTAAAAAAAAATCTTAGTAAAACCTGGTTTGTGCACAGTTAGTGGCTTTATCTAGGTGAAAATTAAACCATACGTCTATAAAATCCCTGATATTTACATTTTGTGGCAGAAAACTAGCATACTCATTCCCGATGTTATCCTTATGAGAAATTAAAAAAATCTATTAAGATATTATGATAAAATTTGCTATATGGCTTCTTTTGGTTCAGCTCTACTAATTATTGAACTATATACACCCAATTTTACCAATACACCCATTGACAGCAAACCTGTATACTCATCCTTACGATATTCTTATAGAGATTACAAAAAGTCATATCTCGCTTTGTTGGATTGAAACATGCTTTTACGCATTTTAAATTAGTTGAGTATGCAGGTCCGCTGCACCGGGGGTATTTTTTATATTGTGAACATCGGTATAAATTATTTTACATCAAATGCTACACTTATTACTGTAACCCGTTATTCACGTATTTTCCCTTTATATACGAACAATGTATGCGAAGCTATTACGTTACTGAATTTTAGTATCTATGTGATGTCTATAGCTAAGCGTTCTTAAGAAGACTTACATTTATTTGGTCATAAAAAATAATGTTGATGCATCCACCGGGAACAAAAATCGACGACATCTCACGTATTAAAGTCATATCGCATAAATAAAACCCTAAATACAGTTTCCTATGTAAAACGTTGTTTGGCTAATTAAATGCAAACGAATTAAATCTATTCTATATGACAGAGTCATATATAGCTGAACTTAACTCGAAATTGAAGAAACAGATTTGACTTTAAATAGAATAGCATTTGTTATTATTCAGTGCACGGCAGCCAAGCCCATAACAACATCGCAGCTCCCGCCATTTTGCCCTCCATGCCACCGTGTCTTTCGTCTTCTTTTTCGAATAAATCAAGTTTGGCGAAGCCGTGTTCGTTAGCTCCTTAATTAATCGCACAAGCCTCCGGTCCCCGCAGCTGGGTCTCGCCCCTCCTTCCTCTCCCACTCGGAACTTTAATTACTATGTTAATGTATGAAATTACGATTCGAAATAGCTAAGAAAAGTCTCAAAAGTAAAAGGATAGTTTTAATCCTCATTAAGTCGCGTGGTGTAACAAGATTTTGAGGAATATTCGAGGGGATATGCCAAAGAGTTGTGTGGAGCTAGGGAAGTTTATGATCATGTTGGACGTGAAAATTGAAATGACATTTTGATACGGATACCGGATCGAATAGACTAAGGAAAGTTGAATTGAAGATGGAGAGCAAGCAAAGATTATCCAAATCCCGATGATGGGAAATGTACTGAAAATCTTATTGGAGAGCGGCTGTTTATATTCGAGCTGTACGAATTAAAATTTTAAAATCATACCTACCAATATTTTTATAATATAATTTCTGTAAGGCCTTTTGCCAGCAAAGACAGTTTGTGATAGTATGCGAAGGTGCCAGCTGGAGCTGGTGAAAGCCCAAACAACAAAAATAATCGTTACAAAAATAAAATTATAAAATAATGTTACGGTTTTTAATTTTAAATATAATTTATTACATTGGACATCTTCAATCGAATGCGCCACGGATATTTAACGAATAGTAAGTACTAATCCCAATTGTACTTCTTTTTACTTACTTGTGCTTCTTATTAAGGTTGTTGTTTTAGGCAATTCTGGAAGAATTACGAAGTGTTTTAGTCACTTCATAATGAAAGAAAGAAAGAAAGAAAAGAAAGAAAAAAGTTTATTTCTCAAATCACACGTACAGCACTACAATTTCTCCATATCAATACAAATATATATACAAATGGGCCAAAGGTACAGGTTTAAATATAACGTAAAAAAAATAAACATAAGACACCAAGCTGTAAACTTTCCACGTGCAACTGAGAAATATTACTTTCCTCCAAGGTTTAGCCTGTTTGGAGGCTTTATTAATATTTAAGAATATAAAATAAATCAAATGGCAATAATGTGACCTTAAAAATGAAATAAAAATAATGTGAAAAAAAGACCAAAGATATTTTGTTTATTTATGACTTCTGCATAACCCATCATCGAGATAATTTCAACGATGGTGCTTAGCTTAGAACCCGCTTGCTGCCAAAAACCTTCCACATCACCCGTCGATGGACCAGATTTATGTGCCACGCCGTTTTTATTTATGAATGAAATATTACTCGGTAGATTCGGCAACAAAACTAATTCGTCTCCGGGCAAAACTTGTAAATCAAAATTCTTCATTTATATGCATCACGGCGGCAACGTATAATCGTCAGTTTTGAGACGAGCGGCAAATCGGCTTCTTTCAACCTTGACCGGTTCGAAATTCCAACGTGGCCATCGCTAGACCAGAGCTGAGGATGGGTTTATGGAGAGGGCAGATCGTCGATCAGTCAATCGATAATTAGCGGGCTGATCGGCGACACTGATCGACACCATCGGTTCTTAATTACTTTCATTACCGCGATGGAACGGTGGCGGCGAGCGGCACCGCTGCTGCCGCATCGGGCGCATGCGGCGTTGCGGCATTCCGCGGACTCACTCCGGGTCGGGCTACGAAAAGGGAACTCTGGAAACAGACACTCGATCTGCCGATTAACTGGTCAAATTGCTCGCATCTGCTTCGCAATAAACTGATACAGTAGAATATCGATTAGAAGACACTCGATAATAAGTATCCTTGAAATTACAATTGCACTTAATGTCTTTATAAAACGAACCTCAATAAGAAGACTCCATTGATAACAAGACATTATCTCATTATCTCATTATTATTATTTTCGTTATCTCTTTGAGAGTCTTATTATCGAGGTTCTACTGTATCTTCCTAATGTAGGGCAGTCAAACACAAGAATCGAATTAATATCTCGAATACTTTTTATACAAATTTGTCCGTCATCTATCTTGATTTCAATATCACGATGTGTTTTTCGGGTGGAAAATGGCAGTGCAAGAGATTCAAAGCAATTAAAAAATAGTTCTACGTTATTTTACTGAATATATTCAAACACATTCGATTTATAATGGAGGTCGTTCGTCTTTCGCCATCCTTAACTCATTATTCGGTCTCGTGTCAAAAGCAGAGTCCTGTAGACCAAAGCAATGTTGCCACATCGTGCGTGGGTGGAGACGTGGCAACGTGGCAATAAATCTCGGCCGATAATTAACAGCTGGGCGAGAGATAATTAGAACATCGGCGGAGTTGGACTCAATCAGGACCAGAAAAGAAGAAGAAGATATCCGGCCGGCCCCCACACACCGACGCGCCAATGGGGGCGCTGATCTCACTTTGAACAAATATTATAAGCTATAAATCGGCAATGTTGTCAATTACAAGGGCTCTGATAGCGTATGCTTTACGATCGAAGCCCGAGATGTATTATTTATACACCACCTACCTCGCCGCGATCGGTCCGTGTCTTCGGTGGAAAGTGCAGAAGTCAGAGGCGAAGACAGCGTGGGATACCGACTAACGAACTGTTCATGGCGAGATGCGTGTCAGATTGCAACCGCTCTCAGAATCCCCCGTCATTACGGTCTGTGATATCCCGGGGTAAAAAATGGTTCTTAGCCTCTATTGCAGCTAGTGTCGGGATAGATTATGTTTCTTTCAAACAGACAAAAAGAATCTTTGATTTTAGTTTTGATCGTATAAACCTAATGATCTAAGTTTGCTGATTCGAGTTATTGAAAACTTTACGTTGCGATTTGGATATAGTCCACAAGTACATTTGAAAAAAATCGAGTAATGTATGGGTTTAGACTTTAGAACACCTCCTTAGTAATACGAATGATCGCAGACTATCAGTCGCTTCCAGAACTAAAACGCAAGATGTTTTATCTATCGGTTATTAATGACTTATTACGGAAGTAAAAAGAAGTTCGATGGTTATTAATACCACACGACATACTTTTACGTACTCCGATTGAAACAGAATGAGAGATTGTTAGTTCAAAATACCAAAATCATCTTTCAATTATGAAACCATTTTATTCATTCAATAGGTTCCTGCGGAGTAAGACCTACCTCGACCGAAAAACGCTAATTCGTTCGAATACTCTTTAACGACCCGCGAATCACGAATGTGCTCGTCGCCAGTAAATGAGGGCATTGTGCGCATGCGTAGTAAACCAGCGGTCGACGCCGACGCGATGAAGAATGACACTTGTATGGCCGCTAGTGTCAGGTACACGGCGTTACCTCGACCTGAGTAGAAGATACACGCTACTTTATGGAAAACATACCGGTCTGATATTTTATACGGAATTAAAGCGACCCTTGTATACCGAATGTTATCTTCAAACCTGTTCTCCGGTTCCACAGATAATACCGGGGACTAATGGACCTCCTGGACCCGCCACTCACGGACCGCGCCAGACAAGTCCAAGTGTGCGAGTAAGTCGGGTTTTAAACCCTCCACGGTTCAGGAAATTAACAAATTACGAATCGATATGTACAGTATCAGTGAGTAGTATTTAAGTGTACGAGTAAATCAGGGTTCAAAGTAAGTTTAACCTCGCCATGGTTCAGAACATTAATAAAATTACGAATTGATATGTACAATATCAGTGAGTAGTATTTAAATGTAAGTCGGGTATCATAGTAAATTTATCTTCTCCATGGTTCAGGAAATTAACAAATTACGAATCGATATGTACAGAATCAGTGAGTAGTATGTATGTGTGCAAGTAAGTCGGGTTTCAGAGTAAGTTTTAACTCTCCATGGTTCAGAACATTAACAACTTACTAATCGATATGTACAATATCAGTCGGTGACTAGATAAATAATTAAAACGTATCGACCTGATTTCTATAATAATTGTTCGTATATATTTACTGGTAAAGTATATTTTATTTTGTTAGTGGTATTATTGCTCACATTCGCGATCAGTAATTGTTTTGTTCCCAGCATTTATAATCCAATCCAGTCTAGAGGAGAAAAGAAAAACACTTTAGAAATCAGGAGAACCTCCTGGATAGGAAACTCCAGTACAGTGAACTGAAAAAGAAACTATACTTGAAAAAAAATTAACAGTGGAGAACATAATAGAGTCACGTATTCGTTAATGGAATACGCGTGCAGTATGTTTAATTCCTTATCAAATGGGTACTGTAAATATTGTCATCTAGGAACGACGAGGCAAGGAGACGACAACTAAGTTTCATCAGAGCATCTAATTCGCCAGGTTATTGTTTCTAATTTTGTTTTGATTCAGGTTTTATCCCCTTCTGGAATCAGATTCTATCGCATCATATTCTTTAAACGGCACAAAACTGTTAATCATTCCTGGAAACTACGCCTGCCATAAATAATATCCTGGAAGGTAGTTTCCAGGAATGAGTAACACTTATGTCAATAATTTCACATATATGTAATTGGCACTTTATTGCGAAAAGTCCAGGAATTTACAGTCATTACTTACACTTTTCAAAATAAACATTTTAATTTATGTACTTTAAGGGTATAATTTATCTCGGCGATGTTTAAGTTATCTCGAGGTAATTTATAGTTGTTAATTTTTATGTATTGGATTGGCGAATAAAAAAAGATTTAAAATACTGCTACCCAAAGATTATATTTATCGGTATCCCCAAACTATATGTCCAGATGCGATCGATGTTACTGACGACAACTTATACGCTTGTATTTAAATATTTCTTTAATAATACTAAAAAAAACAAATATTAAAATAAAATAAAATATTTCTTTAATATATTTTTCAAAAACAATAGTTCTGCGGTGTTTACAGTTTGTAAAGGTTTCTTCGATCAGTCTCGACCGCAGGTGTGTTCGGGTGGTTTCGGGTCCGCGGTTCCGCCGGTCGTGACGAGGTGTCCGATCTGTCAGTTCCCGCGGGTCCTTCTATGGACATATCGCGTGTTTCATCACCGGTCGCAGGTGCGATTCCCACATACATTACTTCCCACTCGCTCGCACGTACTGACTATCCATTATGACATTTTTCCGCGTCGCCAATTTTACTGTAATTATCGTCTGATGAAATAGTAATCGGCATTTCAATTTGCGGTCGGCCAATTTAGCATGAAAGAGGATTCAGTAATAGTATTCATTACGCTAGGAACACACGATATCCGTTGCGCGGTGTTGAGCGGTGCCGAGCGGTGCCGAGCGGCGGCGGCGGGAGGGGAGACCCGAGTGGGCGGACGGCCCGAAGACCGCCGCCGCCGCCGCCGCCGACCGATCCTTCGGCCGCCCCCGCTGAGGAATGGCCGGTAAAAAGTACCTTATGATTTGTTCTCGCGGCACACCTGATTTACCACCGGCCGTATTTCAATCCCGGGATATTTAAGGGTCGCGTGGTACCGTACAAACAGCCCGGGGCCCGGGAGTGGTACTTACCTTACATACCGCTAAATCAGCGCCTTTTCTCGGACTAATAAAGACGTAAGTCGCGGACGTCCATAAAACTATGTCCGGCCGCCGCCGTATCTTCGGCTTAACCTATCTAATGCTGCACCCGTGTTGAAAGAGGAGCTGTTTGTCATGTATTTATGCTCGTGGCTTTATTCCGACCGATTTTATTACGTCGTTCGACCTGTAAAGCGACTTCCATTGAGATTTAAGGGAAATCTTTGAACTACAGTGAGTGGTACCGGGATGACTCTGAACGATTAGGATAAAATCCCTGTCATGTTTTATCGATTAAAAGGCTTATTTCTTCCTCGATTTTGTATGAATAGGATGGAAATGTGTGCAGTTGGATGGAATCGAACTTTAATTTTAAAATATACAGTTGTAGAGGATATTTAAAGTGAAGCAATACAAATCTAAGACAAGGTTAGTTATTAGAAGCTTAATAAAAAAACTCCCATACAGGTCAAAGACATAACTTTTTCCATAGATTATACATGAGATTACGGCGGGGGGGATGTTATTTTTCCGGAATATATTGGTTGGGGGACACTTGACTTGATTGTTAAATGTATAATGCAAACGTTTAAGAAAGGCCGATCAGAGAAGAAACTAGTGCAAAAATATTGTCATAATAGGACTCACATACGAGTTAACTTTGGTCTTATGTGAAAATAGGAACCACAAGATATTGTCTCTTGTTATTGCTAGATACAGTACGTTCAGTTCATCCCATATCCCATGCTCCTCATGCTTACTATATTTTCACCGCGTACTGACCGTAAGCCATCAATACACCTTGAAGTCAGTTAAACTTTCATAATGCACAAATATATTTAGAAATGTTTCTAGTAACTGAATTATAATGAAGCCAATAGAGGGTGATTCCGTTGTCAGCAGAGTCCATCTACATGGAAAGCGACGGATTATAACATTTAGTACACTATCGACCCTCGTGGCTTTGCGATTCCGGTCGATCCGAGGCACTGGAGCCATTCTCACTTTGTTGGTGGTCCTTTTCTACGTCGGAGTCGCCAGCACGCATATCTTCCTACAGCCACCATGACCACCACGACACAAGCCTTCACACCGGACCTACCCGGATAAATCATACAGTCGTTTAATATTTATCGAAATGTCTGTGTTAAGATGCAAATTGTCAAACTTAGCATTAATGGCGCATTATTAATTGTGGCCGGACCCGCGCCGGCGCGCTCCCTCGACGATCCAGTACTTTATACGTCTGTCACTCTATAATTATACCTGCTGGAAGGTTACATCGTCTATACGTCAACAACGACTTAATAGACTCTCCGGTTCTAATGCGATAATTAATTGTCGTACGGTCTCGGCAGACGTAATATTTCAATTAATGTATTCTCGAAGGGAAGGGGTATGTAGGAAGTTGCGGGGCATGGCGGCACTTTGAAACCGTGCGTGGGCCTTCCCCCCCTCCACTGCGAGTGGAGACGTACATCGACTGGGCACCGTGCATGCGGCGCCGGCGCTCGGGTATCAACACTTCGTGGGAAAGTCTTTTGTGCATTACAAAACTCTATATGGGTACATTGCAATAGTGTAGCGGAAAGGCACATATTCAACTGTTCGCCTACACCATGTAAACAAATTAATTTAATCCGATATTATTTGCAAACGACCTAATAGACATAAATGTCGGTGCATGGATATAAATGTTATGTGTACTTAATGTTTTGGATGTAATCGTGCTTAAAGTCACAATCAAGATTTATTACCGTTTGCAATCTACAGCCTATTATATATACACAAAAATACACAAAAATTTCAACTCAAAGAACGATTCGCTGTACTTTAGTGATCGATGTATAAATAATCTGTCTTTTGTAATACATAAATTCGTATAACAACTTTGTGATTTATTATTCGACTACACAAGGAGAGGCCTTTCTCACACTCATTTTTGCTCAGGTATACGAAGAAGGAATAAAAAGCACGCCTGACAAAGAGACCCATAACTAACCGTCGATCATAACTCCCGCCGAGTCTGTGTGGTCAAAGACACTGTTCAGGATTTATGCATTTTCCATTGTTTTAAATGGGCCCGCAACCGAGCTCCAGGCGATTCCGTTTCAAATTTATTTCAACTCCCGAGTCGAGATAAAAAATAATAATTTGAGGTGAAATGAGAACAGCTCGGCAGAGGGACAACAATGGCGCATTAATCGACAGTGTGGTAACGTTGTTGCGTAAACTATCGATGGATCGATACTCCTCGGTCGATACGATACGACATGCTATTCGATTATTAGTGTCTCTCCGAACAATCGGTATTGTAGAATTATGACAACGGTATCAGCTGCAATAAGAATTTAAGTCAATTTACCAATAGCAATGTTATACTGGTTCGGTTTATTATTATTTTTTGGTAAACAATTACAAAATCTTTTCATATAAATCGAGCTGCACCCTAGTAAGAACGTCGTTACGGAATATAAACAACTTTAAATGTTAGTAATTCTTTAAAGTAAATAGTGTTCCCTAAAGTTTTAGATATATGAAAGCCAGTGAAAGTAAATCGAATAAATTTAAAAGTATTTCCACGAACATCCTATTAATATATTTCGCCTTGTCAATCGCCTCGCGCCATGCCAATTACAGCTCTCTGCTATCCATCCGTCAGTTAATTAGACAGTCTGAGCCAGTAGTTACTTTAATGGCGTGTATAAGCTGAGGGGGCGGATGTGCGCTGGCCTTAGCCGCTGTGTTATTGCTTTAATGAGCAGTTACTTGCGCTAGCAGCCTATTCCCGATGGATACCTTCAATCAGAAACTTTGGCGACTGGCGAGATACAAATTATCAGCAGCCTTTTATCATGTTAAAGTCTATTATTAAACACTCGACTGATGGTTAGGTAACTACTACACAAAAAATTGACATTCATCGTCTCATTTTTGTACCTATAAATAAAACTAACGAAAATATGGAATATTTTTACCACGATACTTGTTGAAACTTTACTCTAATTGGTATAAAACCTGTAGGGCCTATGTATTAAACACACAATTAAAAATAAAACTAACGAAAATATTAAATATTTTTTCTACGTTACTTGTTGAAACTTTACTCTAATTGGTATAAAACCTATAGGGCCTAGGTATTAACTCACAAACTTTAATCTTATGGACATAATCGGATTTAAAAAGATCCTGAAAATATTGTTCTATTCAAATATCCAATTTAATACGTGATGATTTACTTTTTAATATTGCGATTTTTACATTACTATGGGTTTAATCACTCCCATACACACATAATGTTTTAAAATACAGCAATACTTTAAAAAAGTAGAGTATATATTTAGCGATTCGTCTGATCCCTTATAAAACTGAATAAGTTAGGTTTTCTTTCGCCGGGTTGTTAGAGATACTGTTAAACTATCAATGTTTAACGGATTATTTGATAATTTTTTAACGACTTGTCGATTTGATTTAAAACTCGTAATTTTTTTTTTTTTTTTAATTGCTATGAAACAGACGGTTTTCAAATTTGTATGGATTTCACTCTGCCATCGTATTGTCAGCTGACCGCGGCGGATGTGCCCCACAATGACAAACAGGTTTAATCCGTTTAAGGGATTTATAGGACCCTAATTTGCCACGGCTCCGGGTTTCGGGGTTCGGTGGACGAACCCGCGGCTGCAGCTTGTGTAGTCACAATCCCACAAACAATCACGGCCGCCATCGTGTTTCGTCACGGGCCCGCCGATTTGAGATGACCCAGTTTTTCTAATTGGACCCTGCAAGGCCCATCGGCTCAGGTGATTTCTCAATTCGACTGCCGATATCTATGATTGTTGTTACGTTTTACATAATAGCGATGAAGATAATTCTGTTATAATTTTAAAATTATTCTAAGAAAATGTAGGCACACGCATTGATCTTGATGTTAAAAGTTTAGCGGATACATTGACAATCATGAGACACGCGATATAGAAAGTAAGATACGTTTCTTTCTTGAAAATGAGACAATAGGTTTTATACCATTTATTTTTTAGCGAGAGTTAACCCGATTAGAGCGATCGCATAATATGGAGGAACCGAACACAGCCTTAGACCCATCCTGCAAATTCACCGATCCTCAGAAAATGTTAACGATGCTCGAAGCTAAATAGACTCGGCTTCCATCGGACATCGGAGTATCGAACGATTCGGTCAAACGTTAACGGCTGATCTTAAACCGTTAATTCGATTTGATCACTTAATTCTTCGGGCATCCCTTATGAAAGTTACGTCATTTAAACAGCACCCTTGTAAGCTCCAAACGCCCTAGTACAATCGTGGTTACGGACATAGTTCGGTCCGGGAGAGCCTCTATCCGACCGTCCGGCATCACCGCACCTGCCGCAAGAAACCCTCGGTATATATGAATTTCAAAGCGAAATTGTAAATGTGGCGATTGTCATCCATGTTGCCCCCGCCCCTCGCCGCGATCGGCGGACCAGTTTTTGCTGCGTCACTCATGCGCCAATGATGGACAGGCAAACGCCGACTGGGAAAAAATCGAATCTGCTGGCGAAGCATTGAGAAAGGCAGTCGGATGTTTTCGCCAGGAAAAATTCTGAGCGCTCGCCCCCTTTTTAGAGGCCGCACAAGCGTTTTCACTTAATTGGATAAAGTCCGAGAGAATCGGAAAGAAACTTGTCTAGACTGCACCAGTTTTTGCTACGTCCTCGACTCGTTTCGCTCGACAGCCGGACGCTCGGCTCCTGCTGACGGCCGTTAACGGCGCGGTATTGTTCACCGGTCATAAATAAAAGATTCATAGAGTGATGAAATCATAATTGGACAAGTCTTCTGCATCAAAGGTCTACGTACAGCTACTGTTCCGATAATTGTTGTAGGCTACAACTCAATAACTCATTTATTCAACCAAAGTAACAAGATTTCATGCATTGGTCATGCCAGATAAGAAAATGTCTCACAAAGAATAACAAATTGTCGATAAAATAACTAAAATAACATACATTCTTTTCTTAATATGACATAAAAATAAATATAAAACGCCTGGTTTTTAATTATCAGTCAGGAATTGACGGACGCTGTAAAAGCTTTTGTCGAGGAGTAATACCTTAAGCCTCTTTTTAAACTTTAAATGGTTTGACACTGCTCTGAGGTACATAGGAAGTTTGTTAAACAGATTAATTGCATTGAAACGGAGATTTTTTGGAAGAAAGATGTGTGATGGGCTGGGACTTGAACATCATTAGAGATTCTTAAATTATACTGATGGTTACGAATAATTTTGCACGTTGCATAAGGTGGACCAAGCCTTACTCGGCATTTTTGCGTATTTACCAGTTCATCCGGTTACGATAAAGCATTACAGTTTCATAATATTTATAAATACATATTATTTTTATTTATCCATTTCAAAAGGCAATTCATAAGGTCCAATGTTGAATTTTGCAACTGAAGTTAATTTCATTGTGTTTTCTCGCAATACTTATAAGTAACCTGCAATACTTATAACGTTTGTGAATCAGAAATCAGTTATTTCCAGCATTTGAAGGAAATCCTCGAAGCTATTTTCAACATAATTGTGCAAGCAAACATTACTCATATTAACAGTTTTACCTGGTGGACTGAGCCTTAATCGGTATTATTTTGTGTTTAACAGTTCATCCAGGTACTAAAAAGCAATTCAGTGTGATAATATGTATTAATACACTCGCTATACTACTCTACACAATCTTCATCCCACACGATGCATTTCCCCTAGACAACTGTAGTTTACAAACAGCTGTTATGATTAGCTGTTATGATTACTTTATTTGCTGATTTCATTGTTTCTTTCGTTGCCAGCATGGCAACTAATGTTCGACGTTAGATTTTTTCAACTTTAAAATTCATTTTATTGAGTTTCTAGAGTTTTTCTGGTCAAGCAATCTGCATAGAACACGTTTTGAGTCAGAAATGAGTTAGATCCAGACTTTCAAGGAAATCGTCGGAGCTGTTTTTGAGATCATTGTGAGATAACACCGCTAATATAAGAGTATAGGGTACAGGAAATATTTTCTAAACTACTTTTTCCAGCAAAGCTCGAGTCTTGTGGTCGTATTTCGTAAAATGTTGAAACAAAAGGTTCCACTTATTTTTTTATAATTTTGGGCTTAGTATATTAAATTATATGGCGTGTACAACATGACCATTAAAAACTGTTATGCCAATCAATATCATGAGAGCAACATATTTTTCACGATTAGAGGGCTTCTGATTTCATAAGTTTGTGTAATGTTTATATTTTTTATGTATCGCTGTGTTTAAATGTTGTGATTTTTATTCTTATAAAGTACGCAATTGATTACACATGAATTATAGAGGCTTGTTGTTTTAATATTTTCACAAAGTCAAACTAACTATACAGTTGCTTAAACTTCACTGTAAAGTCCCTGTCAAAAACGGTTTCGAGATACACAGTAAAAATTCCAATACTATAAAAAATTACACACCATAACACCATAGGATAAAATAAATAGTGATCGTCAATAAGAGTTTAATTAACAAATCCATTGTTTTGTTATCCAGTGTATTCATTTTTTGGGCACACCATTGGGATCTCATAAACTATAAGAGATAAAGGAAGATAAAGGAAGGTTAAATTAGTTAAGGAATTCATAATAATAAAACAAGTAAAATGGCCACAATAAAAAACATTTTTGCCCAACAAATAGATTGCTTATAACTCGCTTATTTTAAGGAAACAATATTAAAAGTGGGGTCAGATTGATATAAAATGCTACGTTGAATCTAAATCTTTAGATAAAAGTGAGGTATCATTTATGGGGTTTTGAGAAAATGCCTGAGTTCACAAGTTTAAATACCACCATGGTTAGTGGTTAACTGTAAGAAAGGACCATGTGGTCCTAATGTTCGCCACAATAAAGAAGCATTTTCATTCATTTATTCATTCACCATGTAAAATTTAATTATTCATTCGAAAGATTTTTTTTCTTGATACAAAAATACCAGATAATGTAATGAGTTTGCAATTAGTAAAACTACTCTTTTACCCATGATATTGGCTAATTATGTACCGGATTTATCATAAAATGATAAACATGGAAAACAGCTAATAAGTAATAAACAACTGAGTGACTAGGAACAGCTGGTTGTCCGATCGAACAGCTGTTTCATGGACAGTTTCTCATTTTAGATTTTTATATTTTAAACAGCTTATTTGTTTGTAAATCAGCTTTTTACTGTTAATCAGCTGTTTCTAGTCAATCAGCTGTAAACTATAAATCAGCTCTTTTCCACTTCTTTATTTTTGTGATGACTGTGGTATATCATAACCTATTATCATCTCCACTGTATTAACTACAATATTTTATGAATAATGTTGTACTGGATGGGTGAAATAATAAAACGGAAAACCGCTGATTTATAGTGAACAAACTCTTGATTAACAGTGAAAAACTAATTTATAAACAAATTAGCCGTTTAAAATATGACAAATGCGGATGCGTATTTGTCCATAAAACAGCTTTTCGCTGACAATAATCTGTTTCCATTCAATCAACTGTTTAGTACTAATCAACTGCTTTCCATATTTTTGTAGTTTTTATTATAAATCCAGTACATTATTAGCCATTGTCATCTTTAAACTATATATATATATATATTTTGTTTTCATTTTATGAAAAATATCACATGAGTGGTATCTTTGTAACCAGGGAAAATATCTTTCGAAGAATTATAATTAAATTTTGTATGGTGGTGGTTAAAATTGTGAGCTTAGGCATTTTTCTCGAAAAGCCATAAATGATATAACATTTTTATCTGAATATTTAGATTCTACGTAAAAGTTTGTGTTAATTCGACCCCACTTTTACTATTGCATCTTAAAAAAAAGTTATAGACAATTTCAGTTTTGGGGCAAAAATGTTTTTGTGAGCATAGTGAACGAGTTTGCTAAAATACTTTTAATTGTTTACCGCCATTTTGCTTTTCATATTATTATGCTTTCCTAATTTAACCTTCCTTGTAACTCTTGTAGAGTACGAGAACCCAATGGTGGGCACAAAAAAGACCACCCTGTATATCCTAACTTAATGACTTATAAATATTCAAAATAGAATTTTTATTTTGCTGTTCATCAGAATTTGTTAAAAAATATAAAATACTGCTTGGATTCAAACTCAAAACACGCGACTCGAATAAAATTTTGGAAGAATATTAATTAAAATAATTCAAGTTATTAGCATGCATATTTCCCCCAAATTAATGTTAATTAACGGTAACAATTTTGATATAACATATTGTTATTAAAAGTGGATGGATTAGGATAAGATCAGTAATGGCCGCATGTCTCAGGCCGCGAGTGGAGGGGATGGGATAAACGCTGAAATTAGGCAGGAAGCTCTGTTTAGGGACAAGTGGGAAATTAGAGGGAAATTATACGTTGACCCTCCTACCGAGCGGCAGCCTGTTACTCTAATTAAGACATTATCCTGGGAATCGAACCGAATATTTTTAATTTAATATATTAAAAACCACCCGCTAGGCGAATAATTATCATAAGCCGAGTCCCAAGGCTCAAGAGTTTGTACAGGCAATTAAAGGCATTGTGTGGTAATAATGTTAATATGTCTAACGACTGCAGTGGTTTCTGAGGGAAGAACCTTGATACAAACCGAAATTCGTAAATAATCGCAGCGGCTACGTGCAGATGACGTGGTGCAACATTTAAAATACAGTGATACTAACTATCATAACCACAACCACAGTGGAATCAAAATCAAAACAATGAAACTAAGTTCAACTACTAAGATAATACTTGAAATTGTATTACAATGTCAAGTTTTCTCATATTAAAACATGGAGCTTCTATTTTTATATTTTTTGTAACTTTAGAAGTAGTAATCTTTTAATGCAAAGCTTAGAACCGATTGTTGGTGATAAGACGCGATCATATATAAAAAACAAAATTTTGTCTTCTCGCATTACTGTATTCAAATTTAACGATATAAAAATATTTCGCGCAACATGAAAATAGCACCAATAAAAATCACATACTAAAACGGCG
The DNA here is from genome assembly GCA_035578135.1 of Flexamia atlantica. NCBI lineage: Eukaryota > Metazoa > Arthropoda > Insecta > Hemiptera > Cicadellidae > Flexamia > Flexamia atlantica. The sequence goes on from JAQJVK010000010.1 coordinate 34,268,277, forward strand.
ATGTCAGTAAAATAGAGAAATTAATAACGAATTTTCACAGAATGGTACAGTTCTGGGCCCATACATATCAGCGGACAAATGAAAACAGTCAGCGAACAATGGGATGACCCGCTGAATGGCGCGGCATCAACCGGCATGTATGGTGGTCTTCCCCATAAACCATGTCGCCACTATATCACACGATACAACCACCGGAACTCGGCATGTTTGTATTTGGCGTCTCTTTCTGCCTCTCTCTCGACCGGAAGTACCGGCGTCGCTTCAGTGGCGTCGCGGCGGCCACCTCGCCCCCTCCCCTCACCACCCCGCCTCCCGCCCCCTCCCCACGTGTTGCACGGCGCCTCCCGGAATGCCCATTTCCTATCGATCGCTCCTGATTTGTCGGTAATTGCCTTTGATTTCCTCGGTTTAGATAAATAGATCGAGATTCGTTTAGAGGCTAGAAAGTCGGTCGGGTATTGTTGACGTGGCTTGAAAAAACTTCATTCGTCGCCCCCCATTTTCAGTCGCATCTTGAATAAAGCTCTCGGCCTGCATGTCATTCCAATGACAGAATGCGGAGGATCGTCCGACGGATCGCTCAGCGGTGCCTCAGCCCTCAGCCCTCGGCCTGCATATCGTTCCAATGACAGAAGGCGGAGGATTGTCCGACGGATCGCCCGGCAGTGCCTCAGCCCTCAGCCCTCGGCCTGCATATCGTTCCAGTGACAGAAGGCGGAGGATTGTCCGACGGATCGCCCAGCGGTGCCTCAGCCCTCGGCCTGCATATCGTTCCAGTGACAGAAGGCGGAGGATTGTCCGACGGATCGCCCGGCAGTGCCTCAGCCCTCAGCCCTCGGCCTGCATATCGTTCCAGTGACAGAAGGCGGAGGATTGTCCGACGGATCGCCCAGCGGTGCCTCAGCCCTCAGCCCTCGGCCTGCATATCGTTCCAGTGACAGAAGGCGGAGGATTGTCCGACGGATCGCCCAGCGGTGCCTCAGCCCTCGGCCTGCATATCGTTCCAGTGACAGAAGGCGGAGGATCGTCCGACGGATCGCCCGGCAGTGCCTCAGCCCTCAGCCCTCGGCCTGCATATCGTTCCAGTGACAGAAGGCGGAGGATTGTCCGACGGATCGCCCAGCGGTGCCTCAGCCCTCGGCCTGCATATCGTTCCAGTGACAGAAGGCGGAGGATTGTCCGACGGATCGCCCGGCAGTGCCTCAGCCCTCAGCCCTCGGCCTGCATATCGTTCCAGTGACAGAAGGCGGAGGATTGTCCGACGGATCGCCCGGCAGTGCCTCAGCCCTCAGCCCTCGGCCTGCATATCGTTCCAGTGACAGAAGGCGGAGGATCGTCCGACGGATCGCCCGGCAGTGCCTCAGCCCTCAGCCCTTGGCCTGCATATCGTTCCAGTGACAGAAGGCGGAGGATTGTCCGACGGATCGCCCGGCAGTGCCTCACCCCTCAGCCCTCGGCCTGCATATCGTTCCAGTGACAGAAGGCGGAGGATCGTCCGACGGATCGCCCGGCAGTGCCTCAGCCCTCAGCCCTCGGCCTGCATATCGTTCCAGTGACAGAAGGCGGAGGATCGTCCAACGGATCCCCCGGCGGTGCCCTCAGCCCGCGGACCGGAGCATGCGGGCAGGGCGAGCCTCTCTAGCTGCATATTATTATAAATACACAATGGCCGACCGGCCCGAGCGTTTAATCCTTCTAACCACATACCTCCCCGTATTATTATATATTTCGAAGTTTTTCCAGTCGGAATCGCGGCGTGGCGCACGGCTAAAAGTATAATCTCGGTAACCACTATGATCACGGCCCGGCCGGCCGCGGATTGGCCGATCACGGCCGGATAGGACTGCCCTCGCCGCTTTTCGATTAATTGCTCGAAACGTTGCGAAACTAGTTTGGATACTCGATGTTTTGCGTCGATCGATCACCGTAAATTATACGACAGGAGTCGTTTTATTTCTGCGATGATTGCCGGCCGATGGCCGATAGCTGATGGCGTATTAGCATTTCGTTAGTCGATACCGGGGGCCGCGATCGTGACTACGCTTTCGGAGATGTTAACCGTGAATTAGATTTACGTAGATCGATCTCGGCTCCACGCCCGTCGGTACCCGACAATTTGAAAAATGGAATGTTAGGATTACCCGATAAGAGGTTAAGAAGGGGGTTAAATGCCTACCCGGATGAAAGCCGTGCGTCGAAGTCTTTTAATTTGGCCGCCGCAAACTCGATTAGGTAGCCGATCGTTAGTCCTAAACAAAAAGGTTAAGGTCTTTGCTGATGTAAAGCAGCTTTACTTTAAATAATGTACGTTCCGATTAGAATACCACGGTTTAAGTTTCCGGTTAAATATTTTTAAGTGTTTGTACAGATTGGGAATTTCAAATCCCTCGGACTTATCATTAAAAACCACTCCGGAGCTCAGGACCTGCCGCGCGCTGGCCGATGCACAGGCGTGATCTCCCGCCATTTTTGTGTGAGAAATTCAAATGATAACAGGGTAATAGAGGCGGTCTACCAATAACAGCTGCTCTACCATCTTTAACCGGAGTGAATTTAATTGCTTCATTACAGGGAGAATTTTATAAGATCGAGTTAATTGGGACAGACCTCGACGCCAGGGGCCGGTAATTATTCGTGCATATTTTGACATAATCAGTGATTATTTTAATTTTCTTTGTTCCTTCCTTCCTTTCGCTCTTGTTTTACATCGGACTACAAGGGTTGCCCGATGTAGCGATGATAATTTCCCTCGGTATGTTGATGAATATATAGAGAGCTTATCTTCCCATTAATGGGTGTTTCGATTGTTATCGCGTGTTCACGTGTCGAATCGATGTTTCGAGTGCCATTTAAACCGACAAAGACAACACAGACAGGTGATTTGTGTGTCTGGCCCAGCCTAGGTTACTGGACGAGTTTGAATAGATAAATATTCACTTTTTCGCATTTCCTAGTTGTCATGTTACTCTCAAGCTTGGAGAAAATAGTTTCTCCTACTTGGAATATTTAATCGTGCTTAAAAAACTGTTTTCAGCATGAACATCGTAAAAAGGAGCCACTAAGTTTTCCCATACACTTAACTGAACTTTAATGAACTTGTTTGCAAATACGTTGCAAATTTTGTATCTTCCGTTAAAAAAAACTAGGGATTACTTAAATGGTATAGATTCTTTTAACTCACACAACTCTTTCAAAATGTACTCTAAAAATACTTCAAACAAGTCAGTAGGGGGTGATTGAATAAGCCCTTTCCGATGGTTAACATTGTACTGTATAATATTCCAACATATTATACAGTTCCAACATATATTATTTGAGTTATTGGAGACATAAAAACAACAAATTAATTGATTTCCTTCTACAATAGTTATGGTTATAAATTGATCGTTAACGCAATAATAGTCATACATTTGACTATAGTGCATTAAAAAAGAAACAGTCTTTAGTAATATAAATTATAATGTTTTATAAGTTCTTAAAATACATATCGCACTTACAAAAATCAGATTTAATAAAATTTGGTTCCATTTCACATTTCACTCTACCGGTAGTTTTATTAGATTTATTTTCAAACGAAACATAGATCAAAGAATGAGAGGGGTCCAAAACAGCACGTGGGTATCGTTCAACGACCTCATTAGGGGATAATTAATCCTTGAGGGGGAGGAGGGGACGCACGGGGCAGTGTTTTATCCTCAAAAACCGAATTTATGACTGAAACAAATGTATCACTGTCCCAAGTGCCGCCGATGGATTTAAACTTAGATAAAAGAAAAACGAGAACAAAATTTATGTGTAATGGTTCTCCATGAGAAGATTCAATTTGGCATAAGGAAAAATAAATGTTAACTTATGCCTTATTAGACATGAAAATGCATCAGAGTTTTAAATGATCCATAAAACAATCATGGAACAATTGTTGTTAGTTAATTGCTGGAACAATAAATAGCTTTAGATTATTTTCTTATATTAGGCTAATTTTTCGCAATGATTATATATCGTTCTAAAAGAAAATTTACGTCTTCTTTTTCTTCAAACAAAATAAATTAGTTTTAAGAGTCAAAAATATGGTATTAATGTATGTATTTTTCAACAAAAATGTATGTGAAATAGTAAGAAACATGATGTCAAATTAATATAAAATTTACTCAGCTAGATAACTGTTATTAAAATATAATCTTCATGAATGCAGGCTAGAATTACTTATCTGCATTCGGACTGGTTTTAGATGTACGCAAATCCACTACTATTTTCGTTTGAAAAGAATTTTACAATTAAAATTGATCAATCATGGTAATTAAATGATTAATAAATAATTCATCAAACCTGGCTTGTTAGGTGTACGTTATATCCATACCTGAAACAAAAATACACAATTAAAATAAGAAAAAAATTCTTTGATATGTTATTTCTAAACACAAACTTGATGTTACTATCAATCATAACACTCAATCATCGAATGAGTAAGACTCGCATATGGCTGCCGATGTAAACGTTTATTAAACCAGATTTTAAACGTATCTGCAATACCAAGCACTGTGAAATATTAATTTTTAATTTTATAAGTTTACAACTTATTGTGAGAAATACGAACAAACATGTTTTGAAATATTGTTTTTTAAAGTTTTGAAAGTTTTTGACCCATTTATTCTCAGCAAACCATTTAATGGAGAGCTCCTGCTAAAATAAATACGAACAATATGGTTACTCGTAAAAGTATAATATTTTACGAGCCTGTTAGTTATATGAAGGACTTGACTTAATAGCGTGTTTTGGTTCTGTAACGACCGGGAAACGGGGCAAAACAGCCTCTCTTGCTTAAGGATGTTATTGGAACTTAAGGATGTGAGCAAGGGGGAAGATAGATCGTACTCCTGGGACAGGGGTCGTCAAATCTTGGGGAGGGCACAAGAGAAGAGCCTGGATTGGCCCTGCCTAGACGTACAAACACATTCACAAGCACTTTGCACTCATTGTAGTACTAATATATCAACTACAATTGTACAATAGAAGTAATTTTACCCGAATGTGTTTTAAAATGTCTAGAGTAAAATATAAAGTAATAGCGAGTCTGTGACGGTTGAAAATCCGTATTGAGAGCGTATATCAATAATCGTAATGGAAAAAACGGAAAAATCGCCAAGTTTTTTTTTACATCAGGTGTTTTTTAATGAATAGCTTTTGTTGTTATACAAACACAATAAGTCCTTAAGAATACTTTATAACAGACAAAGACTACTTGTCAAACCACTTGTTGGAAAAACTATCAATTTCGAAATAGATATTTACATTGAAATATAGATAAAAATGAGAAAATAATTATAATTGGGATCATAATAAAATATAGTGTATGAGCAATAAAACCACTTAAACATTTACAACTCGATTATAGAATCTGAGGAAACAAAGTTCTGGCAAAAGACACTGCGATCCCAAATAACGACTTGTTCCCAACAAATAATACAGTTGCATAACAGTAACATTGATCAAACTGGACCGACTGAAAATGCATAAAACTACCGTTACAAACTATAACAGTCGCTATAAAAGGCGAGCTACGTATAATAATATGGAAACGTATGCAAATCGGGCACAATCAAAAGAGCCCAACTTTGATGGGATGGTGAATTGTAGGCCCAAATCGTAAATCCCGCTGGGAACCCGCACCTGGGTCTTAACGACCCATTTTGATGGATTTTCAATAGGCTTCATCCAAATGTCGTTAGCCTCGCGAGCCAACGACTTTCCGATTTATCGAATATCTCGAGCAACTCTTTGTTGTATTGTACAGACGCAGGGCTTTCGGTGGATGAATGAAGTAATAATTAGGAGTGCATGTACGCTGATGTACTTGAAAAATGATGTATTATGTTTCTTGGAGGTTCATTTGATAAGGTAATGACATTAAAAATGTTACTTTACAGTATAAAAATTAAACTTAATATTTCCCCCCAAAACCTATTAAGCCGGCTCCACACATGCGTTATTCGGCATGCACCGAATGTTCGACGTTCGACGAACTATTTATCTCGCTATAGGACCGACAATGAACAAGCACTAATGTTTGCTACTTGCCAAATACATAAACACCCATCCACACTACTCGTGATTCGGCGAATCGCTGCTCGCTGCATGCCGAATGACGCATGTGTGGAGCCGGCTTTAGGCAAATAGGATTCCTAATTAAATACAAAAGGTTGTTTTTTTTAACTTTTTCCAAAAAAACTCATACTTAACTCATAAATCGCACACGCTGCACGTATTTACTATTTGGGAAAAGTAGCACAGTGAAAAAATTAATTTACATAAATTCCCATGAGGGAACAATTTGACCGATAAACAATCGCATTCATAAAATAAAAGATCAAAATAAGAATCAAACTGTTATAAGCGAACGAAACAATGCAAATCTAAAAGCATAAATAATATGACCTTCTAGGTACTACTGATCGGAGACACGCCCATATACATGATTAATTATAGCGGCATTGTTGGTAACAGTGGAACGTAGCTCATTGCTGCCAACCGAACCGACTGTTTGTCATCGGCCATTACGTATCTGGGAATTCAGTCCAGGGACTTGATAAAAACCATGGTTTTCGTAAAATAAAACGCTGACATCGAAATCGGATTAAATTAAATAACCTCAAGTAATTATAAATAAAAAATAAATAAATAGGTGGTTCCACGTATCCTTTTAAATCAGTGCGTTTTTCATGCTCTTGAAGGTTGTTACCGTTTATCATGACTTAGGAAGCTTAAAATATTTCATATTGAAAACTTTTTGTTCGAGTTTTTTATGTATAGTATTTTAGCTATCATGTTGATAACACTAAGGTTCACAGATTCATTTGAATCTGTGAACTATCCAATGTAAAATATATAGAATATCATTGATCATGTTAGAATGATGTTATAAGAGTTTAAATTAAATTTTTTATATAAGTGTGATGAACCACTAATCTTTAATTTCAGCTTTTTCCTAGTGATCATTATAAAAATAAGCATTATTTTTATACCTATGTAGTCAAGATGAAAGTTTCGTTTTAAATTACATCGTCCGACTATATTAACAATCTAAAATCACAAAAAGAATTATTATTCCGAACACAGATTTAGCATCCTATTCACATTGAAATTAAGTTATAAATCGAGGACCGAAGTGTGGCCGCTGCCAATTACGTTATGAAAGGAAAACATATAATTTATAACCCGTGGGTTTCGACGAGCGATAATTCAAAGCACGTTGTAGAGGAGGTGCCAATAAATTCCCGGGGATTTATGGATTCTGGAGTCGGAGGAGGGGTTTGAAATAATCGAAGCGTGTCAAAACGAATGTCGACTCGCAGATTTTCCGATCCGGTGGCGTTTTGAATCGGACCAATTAAGGGGGGTCACGCCCCCCACGGCAGATGGGCTCAAAGACACCGCTCGTTAAACCGATTTTGAGAGAAATCATGTGTTTCAGCTCAGATGAAGGATCGGCTGCCATTCCCGAGTCGACTTGACAAATGCGTCCGCCATTTTGTTTTGTTTCGGTCCACCTCGGGCGGATCTTGTTTCGACCGCTCTAACTAAATCAATATGTGGCATAACCGGCCTTGTCTAGTCGCCGCCGCCGCCGCCACCATAACAACGCCGCGATCGTTCACTGCCACCGCCGCCGCCGCCACCACCATAACAACGCCGCGATCGTTCACTGCCGCCACCACCGCCACCGCCATAACAACGCCGCGATCGTTCACTGCCGCCACCACCGCCACCGCCATAACAACGCCGCGATCGTTCACTGCCGCCACCACCGCCACCGCCATAACAACGCCGCGATTATTCACTGCCGCCGCCGCCGTCACCATAAAAACACCGAGATCATTCGCTGCCACCGCCACCACCGCCATAACAACGCCGCGATTATTCACTGCCGCCGCCGCCGTCACCATAACAACGCCGCGATCGATCATTCGCTGCCGCCGCCAGCGCCATAACAACGCCGCGATCATTCGCTGCCGCCGCCACCGCCATAACAACGCCGCGATCATTCGCTGCCGCCGCCACCGCCATAACAACGCCGCGATCATTCGCTGCCGCCGCCACCGCCATAACAACGCCGCGATCATTCGCTGCCGCCGCCACCGCCATAACAACGCCTCGATCCTTCCCTGAAAGCTGCGTTTGGGAATATCTCGCGATGTGACAGAGACCAGCTTCGAGGTTCTCAGTATTTGGTTCTCAGTATTTTAAATAAATAATTTTTTGTAGCTAATGAGTTGAGAACATCCTAACTTATCACTACATGTGAAAATAACTCTGGGAAAAGGAGTGTAATCATATACTATCAAACATGCAAAATACAACTAAGAAAGCCATAAACGTTGATTCAGGTTTGCCATCAAAACAAAGAATACCTGTGAACAACATTAAATTACGTTCTTGCAATCACTTTATAAATTGATTACCAAAACCTATTTCTGAATTAACACTACTGTCATAAGACACAATATCTTGTGTAAATTAATCAATTAGTCCTGTTTTTTATTAGTCATGACTACTAATTTATAAAAATAAATACAATCTAATTACACTCACGTGTACTTTTTAAAAGGCTACAGGTACAAACGGACGAAGTGAACAGAGTAAGCAGTATCAAGTGGAAGTGAACTCGCTGCTAAGTCCAATTGTAGACACAACTCTAGACAATATCTGGAGCATTATCCGAACGGCTGCCACAACTTGCCTCAACAGATTAGTTTTTGCTGAGACCTAAGCCCTACTTGAACCTAGAGGATTTAACTTGAGTTCGTTCCTCCTAAACACGTAATTTACGCACTCCCTTCTTTGTTTGTAAAAAGTGATGGAGAAATACCTGTATGAGACTTTAATTTAAGGAAGCGAGAGTTCGGGTAGAGCTAATAACCTACTCTTCCAAGGTTTGAACTGAGCGTCCAGTTATTCACTTCAAAAATAACCGAATTCGGAAAGATGCGGAAGGAAACACGGAAAGGTGTATAAAATGGTAATATTAGTGGTAGAGGAAATTGCTAATTTTAAGTTTAAATTTTGATAAAGTTTAAGAATAATATAAAAAGCGCGATAACATGCGCATGAAAGCGGGGTGGTATTGGTTCTCTTGGACTCCTGGAGCTATAAGCCTAAAAAAGAAATTTCATGATGAACAGGGGCTTTTACTTTTCTTATCCACTTATATGCTCGCGACGCCATGAATGAGTGGCCGTGTTTAGTAAGTATCATTATTAAATCTGTACGTTTAATATTTTTAGCAATCACCATCACATATATTAAAATATTAGTTTCCTCACCTGAATAGAGTAGGTCGAATTCATTTTCCATAATCCACCATTCATACACGATACATGTAAAATCTATTCCATTTATACGTGTAAAATAATTATTCAAACTTTCAGATATTAAGCTAAAATCACCCAGAACTTTGGAGTAACCTGTTTGACACCCATCAAACCCACATAATAAGAGGTCTCTGTGATGAAATTCGAGAAGAAATATTAGTTATTAGATCAAATTCCCTCCCCCTCCCAGATATAAAGAAAAGGGTTAACAGCTGACATTTGTTTTTATTTACAATCATTGTTTTACTTAACAACTACTGATCAACGCTTGTCTTCTGGTAAGCAATAGGTAAAAAAGATGCTGTAATAATCTTTCATCAAAATTTCATAAAAATAACTTGTTGAAATACAGTCGATTCAAGTTTAAATATGATTTGAAACTAGATATACATTCAATGAAAAAGTTAATTCACTTATTAATACACCCGCATGTCTTCACATTTTGAAAGTTTCTGGAGCCTTTAAAATATTAAGTTTATGCTCAAATCTGAATTCAGTGGTAAAACTCGGTTTAAGATCAGGCATAATATTTGATCCCACAAGTTGGAGCAGCAGATTAGTTTTTGCCCAAACCTAAGTCCCTGTTGAACCGCAAGGATTAAAGTTTCGCTTCATCCACCCAACTTTAGGAGCAGTTTAGTTTTGCACCGGCCTTCGCGTAAGTAAAAGACGAACATAACATGCTTCTGATATATATATTTATATGCTCACGTTTACCTTTATATTTCTTTAAGGTAGATTAAAAAAATATTTACAATTAATATTAAGAAGATGCATGCAAATAATAAAGATACCTAAAGGTCAAATATGAATTACATTTACAAAACACAAATAGTGAATTCCCAATCCATACACTTGTCGACAAATATGACAAAACCTATAAAAGACAGTCCTCTTTTTAAATATGAAGACTATATCGACCCGATCTCAAAATGTCATAAAAGAGCAATTCGCCCTGAAGACCTCTTTAACAATATACAGGGTGAGGCAGACCACCCGTGCACATAGTTTTACGGGAGTACGGTTTAACCTAGTAACGTCAAATAAAATTATTCCCCCCTAAATCAAATATGAAGAATTCATTTAAAATATTTACAACGTGATCTGAGCACAGGGTGTTCCAGAAATGAAGGTCTCGAGTTCGAATCTCGAAATTGTCTTATGTAAACCTATGACATATGGTACATTTTTAGAAAGGTCTGTTTAGAGGAACATTTTGGTGAAAACAGAACCTAATTATCTCAATCCGTCTTAAGATGGCGGCCAGTTCTTTGATTTTTTTGCCTATTGACGGGATACCCTGTATTTTCGAAACCGCTAAACAAATACAGCGGTATTTGTATTACCGCTGTACAAATTAAATTAAAGTTCTGATTGAAAATTCGTAATCCTGGTAAACTCAGCTTTACAATGATGTGTTACATGCATGTACATGATGTGTTACATGCAACATGCATTTTGCATGGAAAAATTGAGTTTTTGGCTTATTACTACAATACTACAAAAATAGACAGTAGGTGTAAATTGAAAAGTTGTTCGTCTTTAAAAGACGCTTAAAATGATATGCTATTTGCCATATGGTGCCATTTGACTTTTTTGATTTACAGGGCTACCAACATCATAAAAAAATAAAATTCCGGTAAAAATTGATAAATTTGAAAATTATGACATGTAACACATCATTGTAAAGCTGAGTTTACCAGGATTACGAATTTTCAATCAGAACTGAAAAATGTTTAGCGGTTTCGAAAATACAGGGTATTCCGTCAATAGGCAAAAATACCCCCGTTGCAGCAGACCTGCATACTCAGCGAATTTCCAGTACAAAACAACATATTTCAATCCAACATAGCGAGATTTTACAGGTTTTTGAAAGCTCCATAAGAATAACATGGGGAATGAGTATGCAGGTTTGCTGCTACGGGTATATTAAAACTGGGTGGTTTTAATTCAATATTTAGTAGAACTGAACTAGAAGAAGCCACTTACCAAGTTTTATCAAGATATGTTGAGAAATAAGCGAGATATAGAATTTTACTTATTTCCCATAAGGTTAACATTGGGACAACGTACTGTGTTTACCACTTTCAATATCTCGGTAACCAATGGACATAGAGCAGTGATTCAAAATACTAAATTGTTTGTTTTTTTGAGCTGAATTCAATGGTGCCAACAAAAATTGGATTATTTTTATTTTTCTATGTAAAAAACTCAAAAAACCCATTTTTGGGGGGGTTTACCCCCCTTTACCCCCCCTTCCGGTAGTCGGATTGGGCTGGATTACGAACTCGTCCGAATAATTACTACTTTACACATCCATGCCAAATTTCATTAAGACTGGGCAATTTTTACGTGAGTTATCGTGCTTAAAGACACATAGATATATATATATATAGATATATATATATCTATATATATAGATATATATATATTTATGAAAATGAACGAATAGTGTTTTTTGCTTCTGGGGACCCCAAAACGAAAAGTTATCATGGTTTCGGGCTTAGGTCTTACCATGAGTACTACGGTAACAGCTTCTTCCCTATAGGGGAAATTCGCTAAAATCAAAGAACTGGCCGCCATCCTAAGACGGACTGAGATAATTAGGTTCTGTTTTCACCAAAATGTTCCTCTAAACAAGACCTTTCTAAAAATGTACAATGTGTCATAGGTTTACACAAGAAAATTCCGAGATTCGAACTCGTGTCCTTCATTTCTGGAACACCCTGTCCTCAGATCATGTTGTAAATATTTTAAATGAATTCTTCATATGTGATTTAGGGGGAATAGTTTTATTTGGCGTTTCTAGGTTAAACGGTACTCCCGTAAAACTATGTGCACGGGTGGTCTGCCTCACCCTGTATATAGGCCAAAAGTTTATTTAGTGACGATATTTGTATATTTATTAGTATTTGTTATTTGGATACGTCTCAGAGCACTTTATGAACATCTTTTTGAATTCATAATACCTCGATCAAACACGCCAACAAGTCATTTTAACCGAGAAAACAAGAAGTTTAAACGACGTAACGCGGCTGGCCCCAGATATCCGACCACCGTCACTAACAACTTTCGCCCGAGAGCGATCGGCCATTTTGAAATTACTTTAACTACTTCAAATTATGTAGAATAGATTGAGATTGCCGCGGGCAATTATTATCCACGCTCATGTCGGTTTAAATTGTCGGGTTGTTATAAATAATAGTTGTAGACAATCGGCAAGCCCGGTCGGGCCGCTCGGGTTCGAGCATGCACTTTTTTGATTAAGTGTGTTGTCATGGTGCGGGCCGACCATGGGCCCGGGTCGATGGGGGGGGGCACGATTAATTGAGCGATATGATCACGTGACCGCGGCTCCGTGTGTGGTCCCCTCCTCCGCCCAGCAATTAGAAAAGGCGACACCTGAAAATCAATCGCCGATGAGAATTTTGATTGTTTTCATATTTCTTCGTTGCCGGGTAGGGTGTTCGTTATGCGTCTTGCGCACGGTCTCTTTGACCCCGGGTCAAAGAATTTGGCGGGAAAACATTTTTGTGAATTTTTAATTTTCATGCATTAAAAATGGATTATTTCCATTTTTATAACATTCTTACGCATGATTTAATTGTTATTTACTTTATCGGGTTAAAAGCTCTTTTGATATTAAGGAGTTGTTATACACTTAAGTTTATTAACTGTCCAGTTGAGTTTGTTATGTTTGTTTGTCCAATTGAGTTTATTAATGTCTAATATTAATGTTGGATATCGATAATTAAATACGGTTTATCAAAAATGTTTAGATTAAGAGTTCCATCTTAAAAAAACCATTCGTCATTACCATAAGGTATGTGAGGTATCAGTATTGGTATTACTGAAGTATATTAAAATTAATTGATTATTGAATAATAATGAATGAAAGATAAAATATAATACTGGTAGTTAAATACAAATCAAGAAAGGTTTCAACTAGTTACATGAAACTCCTAAATAAATAAAGAAGAAATGTACAATATGTAAATTAACTCTGGCTTACTGATGAACTGAGAAAGTCTTTTAGTGTGCGGTATTTTAGTAGGTAAATGTTTGCAATAGTATTACGAACACAAAATTAATATTATTACAATACGGTAACAAGTCATTTTTCATGATGATTTACATGTATTATTTTACTATTGATTAAAATATAACTTTCAGAATTCTCTATTTCGCGTTTGCTCAGACAGACTTTATATTTAAAACTACAATTTACATTTTTAAAGCTACATTTAGACATTTTCAGTCGTCATATGGACAAAAGTACCAACAAAAGGAATGGAACAGCAAGGCTGCCAAAACAGAGCCTTGCGGCGCACCACCGTCGATCACCGTTTACAGGGCCTGGGAAAAGCTCATATCGTGCTTGAAAATTTCGCGAAGCGTGAACAGATTGATGAATACATCGAATCAAAAATGGCGCCCGATGACTTTATTACAGAGTCGGGCCGAGGTATGTTAATCCCGAAGTATTATGGAGATGATGGGACGGAGCAGGGGCGTGGGCCCCACGGGCAATTCTCAAAATAATACATCATTAGCCGACGTCAACCACTTGGCCCCATTTGCATATACAATCCGCTCTCGCTCGACATAAGAAAAAGGATTGCATTTTAATAAACATATTCGTCTCATTTCAAATTTAAATCACCAATCGATTTATTTTAAAACGGACTCTCTAAATGCTGTCTGATTTAATTTTGGTCATGTTGCGATTTGTTGTTTCAAGATGTTCGGAATCGTTTGTTAGTTGAATTTTTCAAATAACAAGAGAAACCATTTCAAATGTAAAACACGGGATGGGCAGATAATATTACATTACTATAATATAAATAAAAAACGTACTGTAACAAGTGGCGTAAAATACATATAATAATTTTTTTATTCGATGTGTGTATTTAGATATTGATGTATTAATATCAGTTTGTTTTGTTTTAATTATTATTTAAGTATGATATATATTTTTAAATAAATATTTAAAGTTAACAGACCTTATTTTTCACCGTTTAAATGCATTTTGCATGGCTAGATGACATTGACTGGTACTATACAGGATGTTTCCAAATTGTCTGGACATATTTTGTGGACTTGTTCCTTGGGCTAAGACAAACATAAAATGCCATATAAGTATGGGTTTAAAATGGCTAGATTTCTGTCTGTCGGTCTGTTTCTGATTTAAAAAAATTATTTTATATTTTAGGCATTTTCAAGATAGAAATTTCAAAATCGGTACAAATGTGTAGTTTAGAAGGTGAAAAGAGCTTAAAAAATTTGTTTAAATATCTCAAGCCGTTTCAATATGGCGGCCATTCAAAATATTTAATGGCAAATTTAATGAATACCGTAAATATTAAGAAAATTGTTTTTACGATCAAAAATATAGAGAATGTAAATCCAAATTAAATGAGACCTTGTTTGATAAGATCGGATCACAAACAACCTAGTTATCAGTTTTTTTTCGACATCCGGTTACGCAGTTTAGTAGGCCTTATGTATGGCAGGCCTTTTAAATTGAATGGCCGAATGTGTAAAACATTTGATAACTCGGTTGTTTGTGATCCGAACTTAACAAACAAGGTCTCATTTGATTTGAATTTAAATTCTCTATATTTTTGATCATAAACAATTGTTCTTAATATTTACGGTTTTCATGAAATTTGGCATCAAATATTTTAAATGGCCGCCATATTGAAACGGCTTGAAATATTTGAACGAAAATTGTTAAGCTCTTTTTACCTTCTAAACTACACATTTTTACCAATTTTGAAATTTCCATCTTGAAAAATGCCCAAGATAAAAAATAATTTAAAACAAATCACAAACAGACCGACAGACAGAAATCTAGGCATTAGACCCATACTTATATGGTATTTTATGTTTGTCTTAGCCCAAGGAACAAGTCCACAAAATATGTCCAGACAATTTGGAAACACCCTGTATAGTATGTTTTGAGAATTTAATATGATTCTTATACTCATTAGTACCTGTAATTTGTTTTTCGTTTGAATCCGTTTTTCAAGTAATAATTCGTTTGGAATATCTTCACTCCCTATTGAAACCCTATGCTGAATCTGGATACTCCAAAGAGGTGACAATAACTACAAATTCTTTTAAAAGCGCTCAAGCAAATTGAGACGATTCTCGGCTCCAGTTCAGTAGCTGAATTTGACCCCTTTCGTTCCGCGAGTCTAAAAATCGATCAAGATTCCCTGCCGTAGTTATGCCTCAATTAACATAACATGAATAAGACGTCGGCATCGATGCCGTGGGGGGGGGGGTCGCCATTACTGGCCCGTGTTTTCGAATCGATCAACTCGAAGCCGGTCGCGGACTCCGGTCTGCATACGTGCCCACTCAACTGCATGGCTTCTGGTGTTGATCGCTTTGACCACTTAAATATATCATCATTCAAATCATTGAAATCGATATCAATGAAAGTTAAGAATCAGTTACGTTTCACAAACTCTCTGTCACATTGCTTGTAGTAGTTTGCGTTACTTTATAAAGAGAACCCAAGTATGGTGTTTTATCGAGTTTTCAATCGGGTGTATATAAACAGTTATGTACATATGAACAGGTATGTATTAACCCTCTTAAGAGGAATTTTAATATCTTCGTTTATTGCTCATTTTTAAAGGAATCAAAATTCTTATAGCTGCCTCCGTGAGCGCAACTATCAAATCGACGGATGTGATTTTTCAAAAGTAAACTAAACATTAGGATTCAGGGATTCCAAACTCTATGCTAATTAAGTTGAATGGTAGATAAGGTCCCAATATTTTGATAATCATCCAAGAGTGTATGCTGAATAGATATTTTTACGGATATAATTAACCGACGATTTTGCATGTAAAATCTTCGATTTATATGGAGTTTTAAGATTAAATCATCATTATCACTGATATTGCTCAGTACTCTGTCCTTAAATTTTGGGAAACCGAATTAAGTTTCTTTTTTTTTGCAGGGAAGGTCATGATTTTCTGGTGCCTTCCGGAAGCTAAATTATTAGTTTTTCTTTAAATGTTCTATCTTTTTTACAGATCAGAAGAAACATACGGTCAAAGTGACCTTTCCAAGAGGAGTTTAGCCGTGTTCGCACTGCACCGGGGACGTGCACCATGTGCCGTGCACCGCGCACGATCGCTCATGTGCACGGCAAAGTGCAAGGTCTCCGAGAGCCGGGATCGCACGTTATCAGCGCGGCAGTTTATCATTATCAGGTAGCAGGGGACCATATCTGCTGTAATGAGACGGTAAATGTCATGGTGTAATGGGAATAGCTGGCGTTACGTGGCGCGAGGATCCTGCCGCCGACGTCGCTCACAAACATCGTCATTTTTTGACGGGGCGAAGCATTTTTTAATTTTTTTTTTTTTAAAGTTCGCATCTCGTGTAGTAAGTAAACACATATATTCTGACTGCACAATTTTCAATTGAATAAACTTTACGGTAGGAAAAGCGGAGAAGCAAAATATTCTTCTTACGGATACATCGCTAGTGTATAGTGTAGAATCCTGATAATTATAAATATGATGGCTGAGTGTAGTTCGAATTGTGTTTGTAAAATGTTCAAAAACAGCGGACATATTGCGTGAGTAAATTTGGAGTGAGTAATTTAATTTAACTCGTTCAAAGTACTTGATGAAACCTACTTATTAAATATACATAAGTAGTCGATACCCGCGGCTTCGCCCTCTGAAAAGATACATTTGTTATCTGATAACATTTGTTTGGTTAAATTACATTGATTGCAGGTATAAGAAGATGAAACGTTTCCCCTATAGGTCATTTTGTTTCCCTCCACCTAGTATGAATTGTCTATCATTTTCTAACATTTTTAATTTTACAATTAAGTCTTAGAAATACGTAAAATTCCAGGTTAATCCATTATTGAGGTTAAAAACTGGTTAACTATTAGTTTGACAAAATAATTACCAGTTCAGAGATTTGAACTCAGAACTTTCATCGTGCTGCACTCTCGCTTACATCCTGATGGTCAGTTTGAGTTATGAAAAAATGAGGCATTAAATGATTAAACTACAATAGCAGAGTCTCGACCAAACGTCTTGATAAATTTAGTATGTTTTTAAATCAGACCATGAATTGTAAAAACATAAAGCCTAGAATATTAATGGGTCGGCCAAAAACGTGAAGAAACCTAATTCCCAAAAATGTTCAATATAACACATTGGAGATCGGATCGATCGTTTAGCAGCTAGACGTGAAAATGTATAGTAGAAATTTTTGGAAATTAAATCAAACTCCGCCACACAAACGCTCCTAAAATTGTTAATTATGATTACGCTAAAATTTTTAAACACGCTCTAAATTAAATAAAAATGTACAGTTTCACGACTCTGGTTTTATTACTTCGGTTGGTCCGTAAAACGCGAGTAGCCTAAGTGGTATCTGAAAAAAATATATAAAGTATCCATCACAGTTTTTACAGTGTTTTCGCTAAGTAAATTGAATTTTGTTTAACTCTTGAAAATATTATGTAGCCTTTACATTCTTATTTTCAATAATAACTTTAAAAACTAAAAGACCGCCATGTTGCATTTTACTACACATCTTATTTCAGCATCTTAAAAGAAAATATTTTAAAATCCTTTCTTAGTCTATAAGCTATAAGGAATGTTTATAGCATGTTTTATGGACCAAAGTCTCATGTTATTAGAGAAAATAAGGTTAAAAACTGAAAATGGCCGTCTTTTAAGTTTTATAATACACTCTACTTTAGCCTTTTGAGAGAAATAATAAAAATCCTTTCTTAGTGCGCAACTACAGCATGTAAATAATATTTGTGGCAAGTTTCATGGCTCTAAGCCTTATAGTTTTCGAGAGACTAGACTACGTGATCAGTCAGTCAATGTTTTCTGGCAGATAAATATACATATTTGACTGTTGAAATCGTAAATTCTAGCCTGTAATATGAGTATGGTGCAGTAGACGACATAGCTTCAAACGTTAACCTTAGTTAATCGAATAAGCTAACTTTCTGTATAGAAAATTAGCATTATTAAATAAGTATATTGCAACAATTGTCTAATTGGTTTTAAACGTTTGTCATTAAGATTTAACCGCAGAGATTTGAAACCAACCAACTATAAAAATAAGTCAAAGTTTGAGCTTCAAATTAAGTGTTCATAATGTGTGGTTTTATCGATTACCGCTTCCTGTTCTAAAACCGTCGACATTAAGCCATAATAAGATATATATTTGTCTATGAACAAATGAACATTGTGCAATGTTTGCAAGCTACATACAAGAACGTTGAAGAAGCCAGTTACAGAGCAGCCAACTAAGACTAATTTATCAAAATTCACGATGTAGAACGAAAAAGATTTGAACATTTATCCAGAACACAAGTACCTCTCTGTACTGACTCATCAACCTGGAGCGACCATCCTCTGACACATTGAATAAGAACTTTAATGGAATATGCAAATAAACTATTACTGATCAACATTCGTATTTTAATGAACAATGGAGACAAATTAAAAACAAATGAACACGGTTTAACAAGGGGAGGACAGGAAATCGCATTCCGACTTAATTGGAAAGGAGGAAGAATAATAGAAATAATCGTAGATGCGATAGCGACGGAAAACATAAGTCAAGCGGTAATCGTACCACTGTAATAAACGCATTAATATTAATGACTCGCACATTCGCTGCATCGGATCCAAATTAAAATTAACACTCCATAAAGGTAGCATTTTATTGCTTATGTTGCATCAAGCTGATATGTTGCACAATAAACTCTGTAATTGTAGACTTGTGCGAATATCCGACAGAATATTATGTTGTATTTTTAATATATGGGATGAACAGGAAATCTATTGAAGCTAAGAGACTAAGCTGAAGTTAGTCGCACGATTTATTATAAACGTTTTAAACAACACTAAGACTTCTGATGACTGGTTTGTACTTGGCGTATGTATCTTAAATACATACCGTATATTATGATTGTGAATTTTTGAAAGTGTAAAATGTATTTGTTTATGACAACGAAAGAATTTACCAAAATTCTATTCATATATATGTATTATTTTTAAAACTGTACTTTTTTATTTCATCTTATGTAGTCTTTTAATTTACGCGTTCAACTGATAATATAAATTACTATGTATACTAAATAGTTTCAAAAATAATGATTGACAACAGTTCAATCTATTTCAAGTTACTCTGATGGTGTAAAAGTAAAACAAGATTTGAATAGATTTTCATATAAATCTAACCTAGAAAACAGTGCTTAGAATGGAATCAGTGTTTCAATACTTTACAATCGGTAACGTTAAACAGTGCCTACGGGGCGTGCGGGAATCTTTTATTTGACCGAGTACAACTTTGTCATGGAAATAAAAATAGAATGACGATTGGATAGAATTGAGAATATGTAATAAGGTTCTCCGTATTACGGGCACTTTAACGTGACTTGACGAAAGTCTCATTAACATTTTGATTTGTGTTATTATTTATCACTTTCTCATCGGAGACATTCATTTATAAAGTAAAAAGTCGTGGAACGAAACGGAAATATGTCTTTATTGGAGTGAGAAGCCTAGATAGGCACAGCTCGCAAGTCCAGCAGTTGCTGCTGCTCTGCTTCTGGGATACTGCTGCAAATCCCCCTTCAAAGAACCCGAACTCTTAAGACCCGAGGATAAACTATCGACACAATCCTTATTTATTTATATAAAAATTGTAAATAGCGCGCGTGATTTTTGCCGGGAGCCTGACGGGATTGAGTTGTAAATCTGCCCGAGCCTCGAGTTTATTTATAACATCGTTTATGTATATGCATATTTAAACGTTCGGTAATTAAGGCCGTGTTTCGAATCGACTGGAAATTAAGCCTTCACTATTTTGCCTAATTAAGTGCAACCTCGACTGCCACGCCGCTACTGAAATACGACGCGTAAATAACCGGCGGACCGCGGCCCTGCGGCGGGGTGAGCGGGGGTGCGGCGCGGAGAAGCAACATCCTCCATGGACCTTCGGTGCCAAACATCACATTATAAAATGTTTCACTACAACAAATCTCAATCGAACGCATACACGTACTCCATCTCTTACGAGCTAATGCAAAGTAGTCCGAATCGTTCATATGTTTGTGTTAGATGTGTTTGGGCAGAACTATATTAATCTCGTGGAACATTTATTGCGGCATCAGCGCCAAACTTGAGGAAAACATACACATTTCCTTTCAAAGTTGACGAAACCCTTAGCAACAATTACACATCTAGTTGTTTTAACTTTACCATTGTAGCGCAAAAAAGCAAGATAAAGTGCATGTTGCCGATGGATTGATTTTCATTAAATTCGATTTTTTATAAAACAGTATGCATTTTTTCTTAAACGACCCAACTTGTTTTTAGATTGAAAATACGAATTTATGATGTGTCAACGGGTAATCCGACAATTGTTTAACGGTGAATTATGAGCGACAACGGAACTCGTACATCGAATATCGGCATCACCTCTTTTTACAAAACGTCAACTTGCGTTGACGGGTTGACGGACGGCGACGCGCTCGACATCGAACGTCATTCATCGCCACGAACGCCGAACGCCTAGCTTAAAACAGCCAACAGCACTCCCCGTGAAAGCATGTGACGTGTTTATGAAACTGCCATAAAACTCTTTTATGGAAAAATCTCATCCCTCCGACAGTCGTTGTCTTTGATATCGTGATTTGTCGATTGTCCTGTCAAATCTGTCAAGCTATTATCTGTTATACATCGATTTACTTTTTTAAATTATATTGTGTTTTTTATATTACGCATTTTGAGAAAGTTTCCTTTCGGAATAAAGTCGATGCTACAGAAAGCACAGCAAGACTGTGGTTAATAAACATAATCACAGTGTAAAAGTAGTCGAATTCAAAAACATCATTTTTTAATATTAGACAAATTTAATGTTGGTGTAGGCCCTGAATCCTGTATGTCGTCCTTAAACATCCAACACACGTATCTTTACGTCAATACCGAGTATTCTTACACTAGTTTCATATCGTCATTACTGTCATTAAAGTCCTACACCCGTGTCATGACATCATCACTATGTCCAAAACTCACGTCTTTACGTCATTACAGTATTTTACAAATAAAGAGATTTGTTCACCTATGTATTTATATTCATGAAATTTTCGTATGTTAATTAAATAAAACTCGAAAATAAATTATTTGTTGTCACAATTGATCTAGTTGTATTATATATTTATTTAATACGGTATTCGCTTCATAATGTTCCACACACAGATCGACGGACTCCGCATTCTTTTATATTGTTTCTGAAAATAAATTGATTTATTTATCATTTAACTGTTTGACTGGCCGACAGGCCGGGCGCGCTCCCGCCGCTGCGCTGCGCCCCCGGCCGTCGCCGCAACAGCCGCATAAATCCGCCGCCATCCTTCATACACCACAACAAATACAAGAATCTCGGATTATTTATCTAAACCGAGATAATCTAGAGTGCACCTGACGCAGATAGTAGTAACTCTACGAAACGTCATCATTATAGAGCCAGCTATCATGATAATAAAGGCTTCGCCACGCCTCCCCCGTACCCTCGTGAGTTCAGATTAGATACATCATCGCCAGTATTTATCCACAGCACTTTTATTAAGTTATTATCTGCGTCGTTCGGCAAGACGGCTGGCCGATCGCATCTGCTGCACCCCGACCTCATACGCTTGATCAGGTTTCATTCTATTTGCTGCAGATCTCAATTTCAGATTGGTTATCCCGGTTTTCCCCGGAATCGATAGGTCCGCGCCCTCTGATTATTAAATATGCTAAATTGCGAGCAAATTACTATAGTATTTGAGTAGACAACTTTATAATGGCCAGAGTTGCCGATGTTCCAGACAATAATCGTCTGCTTTGATAATCTAAATATACATCAAAGCAGAAAAACGTTCAGTGCCAAAACTGTTGACTGACTCACTGAAAACATTTTGTAGAAAAATATAAGACTTTGGGGTATGAAATTTGGCACAGGCATTATTTATAGGCTCTAGATGGGTACAGCAATTTGTTTTAAATATTCTTACTCAAAAGGCTAAAACAGGTACTTTGTAAAATTCAAAATGGTGGTCATTATAGTTCTAAAGCTTTTTTTCTAAAGTATTGTATGTCATCGGGCCTTGAAACAAGGCAGAAATGTTATTATTGGCTCTAGTTGCTTACTAAGAAAATCTAAAATAGAGTACATTATAAAATTCAATATTACGACCATTTACAGTGTTTAAAACTGTGGATAGAAGACCTATGAATTAATATCAAGGGATAAACACCCTCGTTGCAGCACACTTGCATACTTAGCGCATTTCTGATGCTTAGAATCACATTTCAACATAACATAAACGGTACATGACAATTATTTATTTCCTCCGTAAGAATAACATGGCAAATGAGTATGCAGGTCTGCTGCAACAGATATACAACAATTTGGTTGTTTCAAATCAATATCCATTGGATCTGAACTGAAGAAGCCATATATCAAGTTTTATTAAGTTATGTTGAGGAATAAGCGAGATATAGAAAGTTTCTTATTTCCCATTTAAGGATATAACTAGGGACAATGTACTGTGCTTACCGCATTCAGTATTTTGGTAACCAGTAGACTTAGAGCAATAATTAAAAATACTAAACTTTTTTCAATTGAATTCAATGGTACAATCAAAAATTTGATTTATTTAAATATTTTTCAATGCAAAAACCTTAAAACCCACAATTTGGGGAGGGGGGTTATCCACCTTTATCCCCCTTCCGGTGGTCCGATTAGGCTGGTTTAAGAACTCGTCCGAGTGATTTCCACTTCGCAACACCAAATTTCATTACGATCAGGCCAAATTTACGGCTGTTAACAGACTTTTTTTTTGCTTCTTGGAGCCCCAAAACAAAAAGTCATCATGGTCTCGGACTTAGGTGTTACCATGAGACCTATGGTAACAGTTTTTTTCCTACAGGTAAAGTTCGCTAAAAGGGTGCAATATTCAACCTACTAAATAATAAAATGTACTATTACGGCTATCAACCATATATTTGCCAAATAGCGTTTACAGACTTTGTACTGTATTGTATTTCACTTTTGCAAAAAGGGCCGTCTACCTAATAAATAAATAAGTACTTAAACTTAAATCTTGAAACTCTGCATGGACATTGCATTTCAAGTATAAGCATCCAATTCGAATAAATGAGTGATCTAGATCATTCTATGTGATTGGTAAAATTCTTGGTAATAAGGTTAGTCACTGCCTCGTTTTTCTTACAGTTTTCACTTTACTTTAAGAACCGAGCTAAATTCTAAATTAAGTCGAAAATCCGCCCTTAGCGGGTTTTGTATCATTGTCATGAGTTCCAATTTTGCTGGCTGAAAAAGGTGAATGCACGGTGCTATGAAAGTTCCGTGCTCAATCCCCTAAATGAAAATTATATTTTTTTCTATTCACAAACGTCAAGTAACTGACTTCATGATGTCATTCATATTTTAACTTCGAAAAATTCAATATTTTTATGACTAAACTATAAAATAAGAATGTGTTTGCAAGTGGAATCTAATTCATACCACTTGCTAATCTTAGGATAACATTTAGAGGAAACCTTTTCATCTTCTCATTTCAACCTAGCTTAGAGGGTGAAATCACTAGCTGCCAAGTGTTTTCGTAATTTCACGCCCATAACCCAAATCAGCCCATTTGTTAATTTGTACGAATTGCATATGGTATAGTATAATTCTATCAAAAAGTAGCGGGCGAAGCCGCGGGTGTATGTACTAGTACTTGATATAATAAGACAACTCGTGTTTTTCATGAAGATAGTTATTTTAACCTATAGAAAAATGTGAACATTCAAATAGAAGTCCAGACGATTCAGTTGGGGTTTCTAATTACAACTCTTACATAAGCAATCATTCCGCATGTGGTTTTTAATATCCAAGTGCTAGATGTTCTGTTTTGTTCATGTTTGATAACGATGGTGACAAATATTTTGCATTGAAATAAATTTAAGTCTATATATATACTGTGTCAGAATCTGAGATACTTTTTCAAATTAAAATTACTGTACCACTCGCTATAGCATTATTGTTATAATGTTGTATATTCAAGAAAAATGAAGGCAGTAATAGTTTAAACCATTATATCGAATAAAGTAAAAAATATTTTTTCGCAAAACCAATTAATATTGATCGTTAAATAAATTTAAAAATAGATTTACGCATGTGAAAACGTACATAAACGTTCAAGACTTTATGAAAATACATTTCAATAATCTAATTTTTTTGTAAACCTACTCGAATGTGTAAATAATCCACATTTGCATTACATTTATTAAAAATTTAGACATACCGGCAACTTAAAAAACGTTTAGACAACCCGGTTGTCGTCGTTCTCCGACCTTGCTACATTTTATTTTCACGACTCATCAATATTCTCCGCAGTTTCGGCTTGCGTCATGGAGAAAGGTTCACACGACCTTTACGCATTTTGGGCGTCGATGGGTGGTGGTGGGAGGAGGGGGAAGCTCAAATGTCAGATGCCTGCGATTTGCCCAAACACTAGTCATGTATGCGCAACGATCTGAACTTTGCGCGAAATTGAGGATAGCGTAATTGATTCCTTCTTTGGTTCCGCCAATTTCCCCCCACCCCTCTCCTAACATCTCGGTCACGGATCCCTTACAGTAACTTTATTTACATAACCCCAAGACGTTTGTGAAAGCGGCAGGTGCTATCGCTCATAGTTTTTTTTGAGAGTATATCATTGTAATGTAAAAAATAGCTTGATGTTTATTTAGGAGCGAGGGAAACAGGTGTAATTGAACTGATGAGCAAAACATGAAATGAAGCCACAATAAGTTAGATAAAAATTCTATGGAGCTAATTGCTCGAGGGGTTATGTTTCTGGTTGTGGATTATCATTTTATGCTTCCAGTTAAAATGATAATCAATGATAGTTAAATAGTTAAAATGATAATCGTCACACGAATTTAATTACTTTAACATATTCATTTACGATTCGTTTATATTCGGAGACCTCTAAATAGAATGTGTCGAACTGCTATATTTAACAAGCCACAGATTAAAGAAAATCACTTTTATAACGAATATAAACCAGAAAGCTGACGGTAAACAATCGCAACAATATGCAGGTCTCCTAACCATCGCTCCCGTACAAGGAAGTATAGATGATTCCGCCAATATAATCGCCGTATTACTTCTGTAAGGGGATAACGAGGGAGCCGGCGAAGCCCAAATCCACTCCGTCCGTGCGTTTCCCACCGGAGCAGCGGAGCCGCGGAGCTGCGGAGCTGCGGAGCCGCTCTAAGTCATGCATTTAAACATGGCCCGTCCACGTCTGCTGCAATCGCAACATTTCTGCCCGCCATAACTCTCCGCCGCCATAAATATTGATGGGGTTGCGTTATGTACGGAGTCCGGAGTTCGTTAGCGAATGGCTTACTTTCGTGCGGCACATACGCAAGTCCGAGGAGTCTGTGTGTGAGTGAGAATGGCCCGGAGTGTGCGAGGATGTCTGTGTGAGTGTGTGTAAAGGGTTTGCCTTTCCGCGGAACCGCTCGGCGAAAAAGCTGTCATTACAGGCTCTATGTGTAACGTCTTGTGCACCGCAGGTGGAGCTGAATAAGTCCATAACTCAATATAATGAACTCGCTTAGGGTACATTAAATATTATGTACTGTTCTTGCAGTTAGGCCGTGGCCGTTTTAATTAATATATGATAAAAAAACCGACAACCCACATAAATTAGTAACCGATTTGTCTGATCCACCTTTAGAATGTACCAGAGGGGTCTATTGAAGAATCCTTAAGTGCGTTTACAAGGATTCTTCAATTTACTTCAACATTTTCACAGACGATAAGCAGCAACCTTTACAAAATATGCGATTTGATTATTTTTTGAGTCTCACCCCAACCTTTTTTATACATTATATAGAATATAGATACCAGACCACCCCTAACCGTTGTCGAGTTGAAGTACATAGTTTTGAGAGGGGTGGTAATTTTCGACCGCCACTCTGGATCTGTCATGTTGGATATAATTTTTTTCAATATAAATGTGGTATTGCGATCCTTTATTTCAAACTAAATGTTTACACTGATTGCAATACCGCAATCCGTAAAAACATTATTCGTTTCAAAGATACAAAGAAATTTGATGAAACTTTTTATAGCAAAGCATTTTAAATTAAGCTCATAACATTTAAGTAGAGCTAGATAATGACAGAGAACCACCAGTCACTGTTAACCACTTTAACTCGATTTTAACGGATTGTTGGCCGCCATATTGAGTCCGCTGCACGAACAAAAACCATGAGCCGATTTCCGATTGTTTTTATTTTTTTTAATATTGCTCATTATTTGGAGGGTTGGCTAGGATAATCATATGAAATAGATGTTTATAAACACAAAGGTAAAAAAATACCACGTATATATACGTAATAAATATACGTATGTTGGTATGATATACGTTAGTACAGTTCTAACTGTGCACCATTAAAGACATTTTGATTTGATTTAATTGAATGTGCTCCATTATTTGAAACGAATTAATTGTTACCCTAAATTAAACGTGTCGATCCGTTTTTGGTTCTACTGTTTTTATTAGACAACAGCATTTTAAATATATAATTTAAATAACGCAGGTATTAAAAAACATTATATTGGCATTTTAAAACGTACTTTGACATTGATTAAGCTTGGATGTTAATTAACCATTATGTGTCGCTCTATCATCCTTGAATTCGAATAAAGTAATCTTATTCCAAACTGGAACCAAGGCGGCAGGTGCTCAACAATATCTGGTTACTTTACATTATTTAGCTCTTTTTTGTGGTATAGGCTTACTTTTACCATGTCTAATGATCAAATAATTTAATATAAAATTTAAAAAGTCCTAATATTTTTAGAGAGAGTCATTTTTTAAACGGATTGCATTAATTATTGTAATTACTATAAAAAATCTTGTTTGAAATATTGTTTAAACACCACCTTTTTATTTAAAACAGAAAAATTGTATCCATTATGGTCGACGAAAATAAAAACCTTCTCAGAATGAAGTTCCTATTACCAAACAACATTTGGGGTGGTCTGCTACCTATAAAAAGTTGTGGTCATTTATAACTTACCATGTATCATTTAGTTGTATGATGGTTACGAACGTACACAGACACGAACCAATCAATACTCTATTTTTGGATAGTTTCGAGTCCTATAGGATAATCGTATTAATATAAAAGAGCCTGTTTTACAAAATTACACCATAAAACCAACATAAATTGTATACAGTCTCTGTGAAAAACCTTTGAAGTAATTGGTTAAGTCAATAGAGAGCACGATTCTCTTTCCTGGGAGTTGGCATTCAAATATTGCTCCTTATTAAACCTTTCATATTTCCCTTACATTACCTTCTACGGTTACCTAATATAATATTACTCTTCTTGTTCTAGAGTCGGAGGGATGGATCGCCAGACCCTTCTACTCGACTCACAAATAGCTGAGGGGAGATTAAAGGGAGCGGACATCCCCCGGCTAAGTAAATTACATACCAAATTGGACATTGAAAATAACATGCTGCCATGCACGATGGCCTGTAAGAGATGTATTGAGGGGTTAGGTATTTTGTATCACGGAATTTTATGACGGCTAAAAGAGATAGAGTTGCCTAGACAGTTCCGATTTTCAATCTTAAAATTACTTAGAACTATTTAGTTTTAAATTTCGATGCAATAACGGTATCCAGAATTACACTAGACTTAAAGTATCAGTTTACACCGTTATATTTTGATACACTTCTATTTTAAATCGTCGTATCTGAAAATTCATAAAGACTTTAATTGTAAAATGACCACGAAAACTTCAATAACATTTGATTTCACAGGCTCCACCTGAAAGCCTTTTAAAATCTTTCTTTCCTCAGATTCATACGTTTCAATGTAAGGACTTAGGATTAGGCTAAGGATTAGCACTAAACGCAATAGAACTACAAATGATTATATTGTCATCGGAATATGAATGGTCATAAAACCGATCATCCAGTGGACAGTGTCAGCAAAAGGTACTATTGATAGCCTTAAATACAACAGGAACATAATAAATTCAATCGACACTGAAATATGAACGTATAGCCGAGATGATCGAAACCTTTGTCTTCTCCCACCCTCCTGCGGCACAAATGAGCCTGTGCAATTTCCACCTCCACGAGTCAAAGCATCCCCCATAAACAAGTCCGCGAGCTCGGCTGCAGTGGATAATTAACTGGCATTCTCACGACCAGATCCATCTCGGGCATCGCGGGGACTAAATCAACCAGAAATATGGAGCCGCGATAGGCCAAACATAATTTGTGGCAGTTTTTCAGAGTTCGTGGTCAGCAACCGCGGTCGTGAGCCGGCGCGCGGTGATGTCTGTATTTACACTGCCCCCTGGTCGCCGGCGCCGCGCCGCGCGCTGCTGCCGGGTCTACGGGGACAGCTTCCTGGCAACCTGTACGACGGTTTCTGGCTGTTAAAAGTTAAAAGTATTAACTAGTTCGTACAACAATAAAGAGGCTAAGAATCAAAGCCTTTTAACTCTGAAAATCGATTTAAAAACCCGGGATGTCTAGTCGAATTATGGGTAAGTCAGGTGTAAGATGACGCTCTAAAGCGCGACGATCAGTTGACTCATCAAGGGACGTCACTCTTAGAATATAATAAAAGGCAAATCGGTACACTCGGGATGGCTCTGTGAGTTAGTATGTCAAACGAAGCTTTCGCATGTGCATCCACAGTATTCAAACATTGCTAGAGCCTGTAATAGTATTTATTTTTAAGTCAAATACTTCCTTTTCTTATGTTTTTACGTTGCAGCACGACCGTCAGGTAAACCTTACACCGGAACTCTTCTGTTAGAGAGGACGTGTTCGGTCTGTTATTCGATCGACGCTACCTTCCACCGTAGTCACTGCGACAACCATTAATTCGAGAAATGTCAGCCCGGCTAATTAGTGGTGTGTCGGCAAAAGAATGTCAATTAAAAGATAATGAGCGGAAAATGTCAGACATATTTAACCCCGCAGAGCGCAACCGTGTACTCGCTTTGACAAAACAACTACACCCATGTTCCGTTCGCTCAAACTCGCGTTACACTTTGTTTTTCCTTTTTTACATTTTCAAACCTGTTCTATTTCTTTATTTGTTAACGGCAAAACACCATTTTACAAAACATTTTTACAACTATGGCCATAAGCTACTATAACACAGTAGTAGTAAACTATGATAGTAACAGAGATTAACGTATGTTCTAGCAATAATAACAAAAGCTGCAGGCTAACCTAGAACATCAAAATGAGAAATAAGAACATTGAGAAACAACAAAATATGATTAACAGAAACAAGCGGGAATAAAAAAAGAAAGTTTCTTACAACAAAGAACGAAAAGCATAAGCAGACTGAAATTAAGCTCTTAAGATTGACTGTGTAGTAATAATTTGTTCTCAAATACCAGATCAGGTAATAATTGGAAAATATAAAAAAATCACCGAAACAGCAAATACTAGACTTTAAATACCTTGTTGAAATTAAAATATTAGTGCAAATAATATAAATGACAATTGAATCACAAAGAACGAAAGAATAACAGCCAAAGATATCTGAGAATGATAACGAACTGTGCAACTTTTGGAAATAATTATAAATAAATCATTAACAATATAGTGAGCACGATTGGCATCGAAAACAAGATATTTTGTTGGTGACTTGTTTGTTGTACAAGCAAGATATTAATAAGTTACACGAGACAATTGCATGATTGCTTCCTGAGACTCTGGCCAAAGAAGTCAATCCGGGGCAAATTTCCGAGGCGCACGAGTCGGGCAAGAGAGTGCTGTTATGTGGTAGGCGTAGTTGGTGGAGTGATGACGCTGGCGAAGGTCTGGATAGGGCGAGTTCCAATACGGGGGACGTGAAAGTCAAAGAGTTGGAGCAATGACTAGTATGAAGAGAAGCATTAAGTCCATGGCTGATCTTCTGGAAGACAGTGAGTTGATATTATGCAGATTGACAGTTTCATTCTCAGCAAGAAATTAAATTTTCAGATTGTAAATGTTATTGTTTTATTTTTAGTGGTAGTCTTCCAGGAAATTTACTTTGAACAATTGGTAATCTCTTAGTGCTAAAATAGGAACATTTTTTCCTAATTTAATCGTGGCTGGTACGCGATACCATTTCATAACTTTCTGTCTTCGAACCCGTTTAACGTGTTGGCTGACAGACCCGCAATGTCTATGATTAAAATCATTATATTGTGACGTAAGTTTTACGCGTAATCGGTCAACTCATTTAATAAGCAGGATAAAATTTAATCACAACAGGATGGCTACTTAAGATATATTTAAATGTTGCAAATACCTAGAAAAGTATATGCCTTTGCTTATTTAGGAACATACAATAAAACGAGATATACATTTGTTTGCAAGTAATAAGGTTATTGATATATAGACCATGAAGGCACTTTCTTTATTTATAAATATTTATCAAAAAGTTGATAGGACAAAATTGTACAGGTCTTTGTTTCAAAGGATGATATTTGACTGTTAACGAGGTTCTATTTTTAAAATATGCGTTCTTAGTAATTATTATTTATGATTAGAAGTTATAAAATAAACGCTGTATTATCAATTTAATAAAATAAAAGTTAATTTATAAAAAATGCATATGGTTTGGAAGCCTGTTTACCGCTAGTTAATTTACCACCGGACAGGCGGTGGATGAACTGTGCAACTTTTGGAAAATACGGAACATAATATAATCAGACTGTGTTCTGTGCTCTCTTTTGTGTTTTTTATGACAAAATCCTCCAATCAGACATCGCCTTTGACAGGTATTTCTAAATAGAAAAAGAAAAAATGGTACAATCATTAAAGTCCGTTATGTATTATGAATTAATATATTTGTTGATAGTGAATTCAACCTCAAATTTTATACTGTTTGTTGCAAAATATCAATTTTTAAGTTTACATTCTCTGTACTATACGATAAAAGTATATAAGTCATAAGTAATTTATTTGCCAGAATAATTAACAAAAATACCATTTGCATTGGCAATTACATAGCGTTTAGTTACAAAAACCTTAAACTAAGGTTGAATAACTAAAAACACATGTATCAATAAACAATTAAACTTAACTCTTGATATTATAATGTCTACATACTCTTTACGTTTATCCATCAGCCAAAAATTGTTGGATGCTGTAGTATGCTTCATCAATTAATTTCGATTTCAGGTTCTTTCTAAATTTTTTGTAGTCGGTCTCTAGTTTCAGCTGGAGAGGAAGATGGTTAAAAAGCTTAATGGCATTGTACAGAAGATGGTGCTGAAAAAAGGATGTAGAATGCTTAGGAATTTTGCGGTCTGCAGTTGCCCGCAAAGAATAGAATGTGAGTTGCCCTCGAATTTACTGAAATTTTGTTTAATCAAACTCCAGGTTTCTAGAACCTACAATGAAGGTAAGGTCAGTATTGAAGCCGTAAATTTTTTGTAATAAAAAAATTAAATTATATTTTGTATGGCATTTAATTATTGGGGTGCGTACAGGTTTGCAATACCTAATGTGTAAACTACGTTATGAGCAGAGTAGTTTTATGGCATGCTATATAAGTTACTGAATTCAGCAAAAATAATTTGAATATCCTAACAAGTCAAACGCTCTCGTGGCATACACAGCAGAATATTTGATTAATATTTATAATTATCCTTTTATATCCCATTACATGTGATGTGCAGAGTGAGTTTTAAATGTCTCCTTCCTTACATTTTTCCACATTTTTTGAAAAATCAATACCAAACTACTTCCAAGGAAGTACTTCATTTTGAGTTCGTGGCCATTTTGGTCGCCATCTTGGATTCGCCATATTGGATATAATTTTTATCAAATATGGTGATATTTCAACCCAATGTCTTAAACAAAACGGTGACACTGGTTTCAATGCCGCAATCCGTTTTTTTTATACTGACCCATTCTTACGATATTAGGGTTAAAAAGAAATTATGTTTATCATTTTAATATTACTCATTGTAGAAATAAGCCCACAATCTCCGAATAAAGCTAGAAAATGGCAGAAAGCTAGAACAATGCAAAATCCGTCCGAAATGATTATGACGGATTTAGCATTGTTGGGCGGCAACTTAGATCCATAATTTTGAAGTGAGCTAAGTGATTTAAAATGTAAGGGTGAGTTGTGACCCCTCATTTTCAACTAATTTTTCATGCTGAACTGAATGCAGGTATCCGTTTTGTAATATAATTTTCGTTTTTGAGATTCCGTTTTTTAATCGTAATTTCAAACATGGCGATACCTAAAAAATTATAAAACGGATTACGGCAATCAATTCACTATGGAAATTCAGTATGGATATGGAATAACTTAGCTCATTTCAAAATGGCGGATCCAAGCACCCGAAAATACTTTTCAGAATCAGGTGAAAATGGCTCAACGGTAACTGCTAGTGGTTACTTCATTATCTAGCTTTAATCAGAGATCATGGTTTTTTATACAAAGAAATATGTTAAAATAAGTTTAAAATTAAATTTTCAAACTATATCTTAAAGATGAGTCATTTTTTCATACGGATTGCGGCATTGAATCCGTTGTAAACTTGTGTTTAATGAATGGGTCACAAAACCCCCATAACATTTGAAAAACATTTTGTATCCAAAATGGCGGATCCAAGATGGCGGCCGAAAATTGTCACGCACTCAAAATGAAGTAGGCCTACCGTAGTTCTACCGTATCCAGCAATGTATGGGGGTAGTCTGGGATTAATATTTCAAAAACTTTTGAAAAAAGTAAGGGGGGCATTTAAAACTCACCATGTATATTCACATTTACACATGTGTTTTCGATCGAAATCATTTTAATTATCCATAAATCCGATACATTAAGGGAATTTGAAATATAACAATATTTAATATATTTGACTGCCAGTCAAAAGAAAAAAATTAACCCGAGACATTTACCTCCAGTTAATTGTTACTATTTCTATTATACTTTTATTGTTTACGATGTTTATGCTGTTTAAAAGAACAAGTTTGTATAATTTCGAATTTACCAACATAAATATGCTCAATTGTTCATTCCCTTTATTTCGTCTCACCTCCTAAGAGGCTGTTGAGGTTTATAATTTAAATCTGCAGCGAGGACTTAAGCGATCGTTAATGGACATCTTCAACGGAATAAATTTATAATACGAGGCTAAAACTAGTTTCCAGTGATTGGGCTAAAATGAAAAGAAAAATGCGGACAAACCGCACAGGCGATGTCATATAAACACATGCCCACAAATTGAATAATATCGCGATGGGAGGTGTTGAGTGTTACATTGATAAGAATAATTCATTTAGTAAAAACTGTAATCTCTAGTTAGTCTTACTTTTGAACGAGGTTGTTTTCAAAGGTATTTAATGAATTGCGATACAATATAAGAAATTCGATAATCTTGATTTTACTGGTTTTATATTCCATGAAAAATTACATCTTTATTTATTCTGGTACTATTTTTATACTTCATGCAGGAAACATACTTAAGATTAATAATAAATACTTAAGATTCTTAATTTATCAATTTGTGTTTCAATGAAACTGCAGGAAAAAGTGTTTAAGATAAACTACAATTATGATATTATTTTGCGAAAGAACTTTACTGACACAAAACATTTTAAAATTATTGCCATTTGTTGCAACATGAAGCAACAAACATATGATTGATAAAATGTAATTTTGGTTGGGTTCAACACCTTTTACCCTCAACTGAAAAAAAACATAAAAAATGTATAATTTTACATAATATTATTCAAACTAAATACTTTTCTGGATAGTTTGAATAGATGAATCTAAGTTCAAGAGAATAAAAGATTTGTGATGGCGATTTTACTTTGTTCAGAATGTATAAACCCTAAGTCAAAGTCAAATTCCTTATTGTCATCAGACTATCTTATTGCCATGAGACTATAAATGTAGGATAGTCAATATGTCACAATAAATGCAACTGACAGTGAAAAAATACTTAAAGTAAATAAAAAAAATTCAACCATAACATCACATAAATCTTTGGTAAAGATCGTTTACGGTAAAGATAAAGATCTTTATGGTAAAGATGTGTCATTATGATATGATTTTACACTATGATATCCTTTTATTATCAATAGCAGTTTCAATTTTATTTTTAAATTTGCCAACATCGGTTTCTGTTTCCAGATAGTTTAGAAGGGAATCAAACAGTTTTAATGAAGAGAAAAAGAATTTTTTTCATAGAGGATCGTGTTGTGAAAATGAGTGGAAATAGAAGATTGGTTGTGCAGATTATAATGGCTGTTATTTTAAAAATCATAAAAATGTTTGATTTTTACTAAGAAGGTCAAATATTCTAAAATATATAAACAGGGAAATGTCAAGACATTTTTTGAATAAAATATGCCCCTACATGAATCCAACTTCTTCATCCCGCAGATCACTGTCGATGTTCTTATTTTGCCATCGGATACTTTCTTATGAATTTTTGTTTCAGAACCCCTAATTGCCAATCTGTATGCAACATGAGGAAGAAGCCAACATAATGTCCTTATTTGCGAAAGAAGATAAACGACGATAACACAGCCACTTAACTCATTGCAAACCTTAAAGTGTGATGAAAAACTCAATCTAGAATCAATGACAAGCCCTAGGAAATTTGTCTACTGGCTGGATTCTATTAAACAATCCTCAATTATAAAAGTTGATTTAAAGATGAACGATATTATTGAGAATTTATAAAACATTTAAACGAGACAATCAACATGCTATGGGGTTTCTATCCAAACATCCTCCGAGCGCGGTGGGCGCACATGGTTTATTTCTATCTGAGTGAGCAGGCTCGACTAATTTTACCAACCATAAGTCTTGTACTATTTAGGGGCTCGGCCAAGCTGCGCCAGCTGGTTTCTCTGGCTGCGCATTGATTTATCTTCGCTAGATAAGGGAGGCAGCGGCAAAGAACAGTAAGTTATGGTGTCTCTTAAGTTTAAGTTTAAGTTTAAGTTTAAGAATGTTAAGTTTAAGAATGTCTCTTAAATGGTGGTTCACTCAAAATCACATGGTCTTGAGTACAGAAAAAACCAAGTACGTTAACCTTTCATTAAAAAAATCTTTTAACAACAATGAACCAGCTGTTTATAAATGTATTAAATGCCTCTGCCAACAAACTAGATGCGGGGAGTTTTGTGCTGTAGTAGGAGAGGCTGTTGAAATTAAATATCTTGGACTGATTTTAGATAGTGAATTAAACTGGAAAACTCACATTTTTGGTCTCAAGAAAAAGCTAAATAGCGTGTTAAGAATCTATTATTTTTTAAGGGATATATGTAATGAGGACATTTTGAAAAGGCTTTATTTTTCTCTAGTTCAAAGTCGGTTGGAATACGGTTTGACTTGCTGGGGCGGAACGTACAATACAAATACAGATTCAATTTTTTTGCAACAAAAGAACTTTGTTAGATTAAAACTAAAAAAAGTAAAGACTGAACCTTCAAAACCTTTGTTTTTCAATTTAAAAAAATTCCCTCTTAGTCCAGCAGCTGACAGCACTTCTGTGTGCAAACCTGCGTAGGCTGAATTTTATTGCTGGACCTGTTAGTTTATTACATGGGAAGGTTAAAAAACTTGGGTGGACATCTCCTACCCCCCAGGTTTTCCCAGGATGACGTTTTCAAAATGGCCGCCAATTATCTGTTTTTCACCATTAAATTTATAAAAATCATGACCATCGCCCAATCTGTGGATTTAACATAACAAGAATCGGTGAAAATTACCACTTAGTATATACCTAACGATTAAAATCTCGTTTTCAAAAGTTGCATCACTACATGTCCGCCATTTTGGAAATAATCCGCCATTTTGAATTTATGTAAGCTTTTAATTGGTCAATCATAGTGAGGCTCAAAACCAACGTAGGATCGTGATTTTTATTTTATTTTAAAGCCAATTAAATTTCCTACAAGAAAATTCCAGGTGGAATACAGCCAATCAGTATAACCAATATGTAATTTTAATGTAAAACAAGTCCCTAAAAAATTGACAATGTAATTTTCGTGTTTTACGGATTATTTTGCTAACACCGAAACCTACGCCTCCACTGAGGAAATAAAGGAACTGGAATGTACTAAACTAATCTCAAGGCATATGAATAACCTTCTAAGACAAGATTTCATAATACATTCGCCTCTTGTCGGTCTTTTTGGGAAATAATTCGCTATCTTGAATTTATACTAGTTTTCAATTGCCAAAGCGTTTTCCGGCTAACAGTTGCCGTAAACACTTATATTTTCATTTTATTTTACTCTTTGATAAAGTTCTTACGAGAAAATGTAAGGTGGAATGCATCAAATAAACATAAACAATACGAAATTGCAATGTAAAAGAAGTATTTTAATGATTTTCTAATAGTAGGGTAAAAAGCAGGCCATAAGATGTCTTCTTCGTGATTATGTAGGCTATGTTTTGCGACTGGTAGCAATCATTTTTTTTTTGTTCCTTTTGACCTATTGAATGCAAACTGTGAGTTTGCCACCTTCAAATTTGGTGCGGGAACCAGGAATCCAAGATGGCGGACAAAATGGCTTATTAATGTTGTAGGCTTAGTTTTTTTACCTTTCCTTTGCTACATTTGGTGACAATTCGGCTGTCTCAACAAAGAAAAGGTTGGGAGAGGGAAACACTTAATGTTGGTTACATTTTCACATCCGGTCGCCATATTGGATATAAGTTATTTTTTTGAAATATAAATATGGGGTTGTGACACATCATTTCAAACAGCTTTTTTGTGACAAACTCAACGCTGTTGTCCATTTTTCTAAATCTCTGTCCGTTCTCAAGTTGTTAGTAGATTATTTAATAAACTATTTTTATTTATTCTATTTCTTTTAGTCCGTTTGCCCAACGATATGACCTTGAATTAAGGTCCAACTCACACTTTGTGATCGATTCTCGTATTTTTTGATAAATTGAACAAGATTATGAGGGGTTCCAGAGTGGCACCAATGGAAAATTTTGAATATCGATGGTCAAAGTTACAGTGCCGAAAATACCGAAACAAATATTGAACAAAATTTTATGTATGACATTCATAGGAATATTTTCCAAAATATCGATTTGAAAACACCGCCAATTGTTGCTGGATGGTAAATACTTAATTTAAAATGGCAAATAGCTTTTAGCAGCCATGCACGTTGGATCCACCATATTGGATATAACATATTTTTCTTAAATGTGAATGTGGTGTTACACATAAAAACAATGTTTTCACGCTGATTACAATGCCGCGATCTGTTTGAAAAAAGTATGTTTCGATCACAAGATATATAGAGCGTATTTTTTTGTGAACACTTTTGGGATCTCTTAAACTATAAGAGATACACGGAAGGTTAAAGTAGCTAAGTAATGCGTAATCTAAGAACAAGTAAAACGTTGGTGAGCAATAAAAAATATTCGAATAACTCGTTCTCCACGCTAGAAAAAGTATAGTTGCCCATAACTAAATTTGTACTAAATCGCTCACTTTTTAAGATACGAGGCTGTATGAGGGGTCAAATTTACATTAAATTTGTTTGACTTTTTTACGATACTATTTATGGTTTTTTAGAATAATGCCCAAGCAAACAATTTTAAATGCCCAACATGTAAAATTTAAATTTTCATTGGAAACATATTTTTCCCAGAACTATAAGATTTTTATTATCAAATGTGTTTGCAATCAAAGAAAATATTTTTTGTATAAATGATAATGGGTTATAATGTACTGGACTTTTCATTAAAATGAAAAATATGGAAAACCGCTGATTATTACTAAACAGCTGATTGACTGAAAACAGCTCATTGGCAGCGAAAAGCTGTTTTTAGGGACAAATACTTTACGCACCTTCACTCAGAACAGCTGATTTGTTTGTAATTTAACTTTTACTATTAATCAGCTGTTTCTAACTAATCAGCTGATGACTTTAAATCAGCTTTTCACTTTTCTTTATTTTTATCAGAAATTCAGTACATTATTATAACCCATAATCATGTACAATAATTAATAAACATAAATATAAAATTATTTTTAATATTTAATGGATTACTATATTGGATTCATAATAAAATTAAAGAAAAGGGGATTAGCTTATCCCCTAATTAGTTATCGGATAATTGACTAAAAACATCTGATTGACAGTTGAAAGGTAATTTACAATCAAATTAGCTGTTTTAAATGAAGATAAGTATTTGACCGTCAAATAGCTTTTTCGCTGCCAATGTGCTGTTTCCACTCAATCAGCTGCTTAGTACTAATCAGCTTTTTTCCATATTTTTAACTTTTATGGAAGTTCCAGTATATTCTAACCAATATGGCGGGTCCAAGATGGCGGCTGAAAACTATTATCCACTTTAATTAAGTATTTACCTTCCGGCAACTACTGGCGGTGTTTTCAAATCGATATTTTGGAAAATATTCCTATGGATGTCATACATACAATTTTGTTCAATATTTGTTTCTTTATTTTCGGCACTGTAAACTTTGATCATCGTTATTCAAAATTTTCTATGGGTGCCACTCTGGAACCCTTCATAATCTTGTTCAATTTATAAAATAGTACGAGAATCGATCACAAATTGTGAGTTGGACCTTAATTCAAGGTCATATCGTTGGGCGACAGGACTAAAAGAAACAGAAAAAATAAGAATATAATTATTAAATAATTTACTAATAACCTGAGAACAGACAGAGATTTAGAAAAACGGATTACAGCGTTGAGTTTGTCACAAAAAAGCAGTTTGAAATGATGTGTCACAACCCCATATTTACATTTCAAAAAAATAACTTATATCCAATATGGCGGATCCAATATGGCGACCGGATGTGAAAATGTAACCAACATTAAGTGTTTCCCCTCTCCCAACCTTTTCTTTGTTGAGACAGCCGAATTGTCATCAAATGTAGCAAAGGAAAGGTAAAAAAAACTAAGCCTACAACATTAATAAGCCATTTTGTCCGCCATCTTGGATTCCTGGTCCCCGCACCAAATTTGAAGGTGGCAAACTCACAGTTTGCATTCAATAGGTCAAAAGGAACAAAAAAAATGGTTGCTACCAGTCGCAAAACATAGCCTACATAATCACGAAGAAGACATCTTATGGCCTGCTTTTTACCCTACTATTAGAAAATCATTAAAATACTTCTTTTACATTGCAATTTTGTATTGTTTATGTTTATTTGATGCATTCCACCTTACATTTTCTTGTAAGAACTTTATCAAAGAGTAAAATAAAATGAAAATATAAGTGTTTACGGCAACTGCTAGCCGGAAAACGCTTTGGCAATTGAAAACTAGTATAAATTCAAAATAGCGAATTATTTCCCAAAAAGACCGACAAGCGGCGAATGTGTTATGAAATCTTGTCTTAGATAGTTATTCATATGCCTTGAGATTAGTTTAGTACATTCCAGTTTCTTTATTTCCTCAGTGGAGGCGTAGGTTTCGTTGTTAGCAAAATAATCCGTAAAACACGAAAATTACATTGTCAATTTTTTAGGGACTTGTTTTACATTAAAATTACATATTGGTTATACTGATTGGCTGTATTCCACCTGGAATTTTCTTGTAGGAAATTTAATTGGCTTTAAAATAAAATAAAAATCACGATCCTACGTTGGTTTTGAGCCTCACTATGATTGATCAATTAAAAGCTTACATAAGTTCAAAATGGCGGGTTATTTCCAAAATGGCGGACATGTAGTGATGCAACTTTCGAAAACGAGATTTTAATCGTCAGGTATATACTAAGTGGTAATTTTCACCGATTCTTGTTATGTTAAATCCACATATTGGGCGATGGTCATGATTTTTATAAATTTAATGGTGAAAAACAGATAATTGGCGGCCATTTTGAAAACGTCATCCTGGGAAAACCTGGGGGGTAGGAGATGTCCACCCAAGTTTTTTAACCTTCCCATGTAATAAACTAACAGGTCCAGCAATAAAATTCAGCCTACGCAAGTTTGCACACAGAAGTGCTGTCAGCTGCAGGACTATCTCAAGTATTTGTATGTCTACAAAGTTTTGAAATATTTTTACTGTCAAAGGGGCAGATTGGAATTTAATGAAACCTCTTACCTCTGAAATAAGCCTCTTCAATCAGGCTAGGCCTTGGAGGTCCTAAATTTTCCCAAAAAATAATTAATTTTTGTTTTTATTTGATTATGTTTCAAGGAATGCAAGTCCTTTGTTATTTAATAAATATAGATATTTTATTTTTATTTTTAATGTTGAAGTTTCTTATCAAGAATGTTTTTTAGTTTGAATTAATGTTAAATGTTGTAAATAATTGTAAATATAGTGTATAAGAAGGTCATGCCTTGGCAAATCAATTTTTTTTCTTTATTTTCTAAGCATATATTATGTAAAACATGGATTTGTAAAAGTGGGAAAATAAACTTCTTATTCTTATTCTAGTTCATTATGGTTTAATCATGAGTTAATTTTCATTTTAGCGCAGCTATTACCACAGGTCCCATGGTAAGACCTAAGCGCAAGACCGGAATAAAAAAACACCATTAGTTCGAATTTATAAATGTGGTCGTAGTATGGCCGTAAATATGGTCCGATCTTAATGACATTCGGTAGACGTGTAAAGTGGTAAACACTCGGGCAAATTCGCAAACCAACCCGGTCGGACCATCCATAGGAAGGGGTTAGGAGGGAGATAATTCCCCAAAAATGGGGGAAATATACAATTTTTAAAACTCAAATTTTGGTTTGCACCGTTAAATTCAGCATAAAATATTAAAAAATTCGTATTTTGAATCACTGCTTTATGTCCATTGATTGGTTGTTTTTTTGGTTCTTGAAAGCGTTGCATCTATGTTGCCTCTATGTTATCCTTACGGGAAATATTCTATATCTCGTTTATGTCTCAACATAACTTGTTAAAACCTGGTATATAGCTTCTTAAAGTTCAGATACACTTGATATCGATTTGAAACCACCGAATTTTTAAATATCTGTTGCAGAAGATCTGCATACTCATTCGCGATGTTATTGTTATGGAGGAAATAAAAAAAGGTCATGTATCGCTTATGCTGAATTGAAATATGATTCTATGCATCAGATCAGAAATTTGCTGAGCATGCAGGTCTGCTGCAACGGGGTTATTATATTTATTTGTTTGATATGTTTACTTCAAAATTAGTTAAAATATATTTAAGTTCAGAGAACTGAGTACGATAAATTGACAGTATATACATCGGAATTCAAGTACATTAAACACTTGGGCTCTTTTTATGATTGGTTTCTATTACAATATAATCCGATATGTGACTGAATTTTCATCACATAACCAATTTTTATCTCATACAAAAAATGTTACACCTTCAGGAAAATGGATCATCACTGATTTTCACTGGAGAAACTTTAAGTGAATTTTCTTAACTTAACTTGGAGTTAAAAGTGTACATCATGAAGTATTTTTAAGTATACAACCACCAAGTTAGTGGGTAAAGGTTTTGTTACGTTTGGAATTTTGATGTTGTAATTAATAATTGGTTGCTGAGTAAAACAAAAATATCAAGCAGAAGTTTTATGAAAGATGAAACAAACTATTCTGTCTATCAACCAGTTCAGGCCTAAATCCTTATTAGCAACATTAATAATCAGTTTGATCTTTTGAAATAGACAATCTTATTTTATATAATTTATAAGGGAAAATATCCATACGGGTTATTTAGTACATATCTCAATTTTTGTAAAACCTCTCTTACAGTTAGGTGCTATGTAATACTATATACAAAATAGGTGTGTTAAATGCAAAAAAGTAAAGATGGTACACTTTAGAAATCCTGGACACTGCAAAGGTTTTTTCCAGAAATCTCTTGATATGTTTGGGCCCTACAAAATTTAATTAGATCAGATATTGTCCAGCAGGTATAAGTATTTTATTCGATTATTTAAACTTTAAAGATCCAATCAACAAAATTCAACAATTAAATTATCATGCAATATTTTCTTGACGTGTGTGATATTTCCTTGTACAGAACTACACACTGCAGTAGATAATTAAACTGCATAAACAATGTAAATCAATTTTTTAGCTACAGCTAATGTAAACAAACATTAGTTACAGCTCTGGAAAAATGTTTATTAATTCAGAATTGTAAAAAGTGTATCCAGCAATACCTTTAAAAGGGGTTACATGCAGATTTATAGTTGTTGAGGCTAAGTAAACTCACCAATGTATGATAAACGGGTGTATTATGTGCTTACCTGGAAAAGAAAAGAAAAAATATATCAGATAAATATAAAATAGTAAATTTAAGTTTAATCTAATATATTTTACATTAATAATTTAATACATTTTAATTATGATAACAGTAGTAGATTAAGAACGAATTTTATTAAATTGGCAAGTAAAACGAATTCTTAAATTTGGTGTAAAAACTTATTAAAACTGGTGATTTTCAAATAAAACATCGAAAACAAGATTGGAATTTAAACATTTCTCCCTTTAATTTGTTAATTAAAACCACAAATATTTAATGTAGATCCATAAAATCAAAACGTATCGGTTCATATTTTAGTTTCAGCAACCGCCGATATTATAGTCCATAAAAGTGGCAATAGTGACCAAAAGGGTGTTTTTATCACCAATGAATATCCCCTTAAGTCTTTTTTGCACACAATATAGCCTACTACCGAAAAGAGATAATTCGATGACGTAATAAAAACTTAACTACTTATAAACCCTACAGAGTCCTGATATTGCGCCATTTGATGGAAAATTGGGCGTGTAAGAGTTTGGGGGATGGGGTTTAGAGGGAGTCCCCCCTCGGAGGATTTAAAATCGAGCATTAAGGGTTTCAAAACGACCCGTCGATAGAGCTCGAAGTTTAAACAGATTCTTGCCGACAAGAATAAAGAGAGCGTAGAATGTGTTTTTCTCGGTGATTTAAACAGTTCCTATCCTATTTTGAATTGCATGATATAACTTCGCCGGCGCGGGCGGCAGGGCCGGATTTACATAAGACCGGCGCCTCTATTTATTTATTCAAGAAAAGCTCCCGGAATCAACCGGCCGACTTTTTCGTCCGGAATAAAATATATAAGTTTTACCTCCTTAGACTGTGGTCCTCTCGCTATCCAACATTTCAGACACTCTGATTCCGAGAGAAACTTTTCAACCAACACGCATGGAATTATTAGAGTGGCTAAAACTTTTCAGCGAGAATATTT
The DNA here is from genome assembly GCA_035578135.1 of Flexamia atlantica. Lineage (NCBI taxonomy): Eukaryota > Metazoa > Arthropoda > Insecta > Hemiptera > Cicadellidae > Flexamia > Flexamia atlantica. The sequence continues at coordinate 34,311,954 of JAQJVK010000010.1, forward strand.
AATTTTCAATATTCAATACGTGTAAAAAACGTTTTATCCATAATATAAAACTTTTTTATTTCTTCTTATGAACAAATTAGATAATACATATGAATGTGATTTTCCAATTAACTTAAATTTGAAGTTTAAATTATTACTATGGCTCTATTACTTTTATAACTAGGGAAACCAAACTAGATGTTATTACGTAGTAATGTACTGACGTAAGTAAGTATTATCCAAAATTGACTTTCATCTCAAGTTAGAGTGATAAAACGTCCTGAATATTAAAAGCTGTCGATGGTAAATTTTATCTATGTTCAGAAATTACAACATCAGCGCAGTATAACAACGAATAAAGTCCAAAAATACATAAAACTTCAGTTCAGTTAAAGATAACAACGTGAAAACTAAGAAAAAACTTATAAATTTGTTTTGATTCTATTACCAATTAGTGACTCAAAATAAAGTATACGTTAACATCTTACAGTACTAAAGAAAATCATGTTCGCCAAATTGACTAAAGCCTTATGACACTGTCCCATCTACAAGTATATTCTTCCATAGGTATAGGAAAGGGAGACGAATTATATATTTTTTTGTATTTAAGTGTTCTGAAATACGGAAGTATATGTAGACATTTAATTACAGATACAAAACTTATTCACCTGTACACGTATCACTTACACTTACTTATATCACGTATTCCCCTGTAAGGCTGAGGATATTTTAAATTTAAATTTTCTTCAAAGTTGTGGGTGCTGGGTTATAATATATTTACAATAAATCCAATCATACGGGAATTGTAAAGTAAGGAAAACTAATGAGAGTTTTAAATTTGTAATGCGCGGTACATATAAGGATATATCATATAAACATGTAACAACTATTTTATACATTTAAATGCATCCGAGTACTTCTTTTAAATATTGTATGAATTATAAAATGTGCTGTTTTGCCTTACGGGAATTCGGTATTTTAAATTTTGTTAATAAGTTCTATGGCTAGCGAACGATTTTGCTGGAAAAATACACCGCATTACGGAGAGATTTTATCGCAGATAAGGCGGCAAAGCGGAGGTGGACGAATTATAACCTGCGCCTCGAATAAAACGGTCGACTTTTTCGCCCGGAATAAAATATATAAGTTTTGTTTGAATAGAGCGGGATATATCGCAGAACTCGGTTAAATGTCCCCTTTAGTTCTTTCTTATCTGCTGCTTCTCCAGTTCGGATGAGTTAACACCCACTCCTTCACTCGCGAGTTACGCTTTTGTCGAGTTGCGACCCTTGCCAAACGTGTTGTTTATCGCTTGGCTCGCCAGCCGAGTTTAGTTTATAAATGGGTTTCCGTTGTTTTACTTCCTCCGAGTTCGAGAATTGCTCGGTCGCCGTTTTACTGCACGGGTTACACCCTCTATGACGTTAATTGTTAATCAAATATAAATGTTGTCGGTATAAATGTGTGAAATAAAAGCGTATGAAATGTAACGACGTTTAAATTCGTTTAATCTACTCACAAGTCGATTTAATGACAAATACTGCGATTTGTCATTTTAACTCACTCCGATAATGAACGATAAACACGGTGATAAGAGCACACGAGAACGATCTAGTTACCGAGAGCACTCGACGTTTAGCGAAAGTGAACTAGGCCTATAAACCGATTAGGCGAAGTTGAAAGGGCAGTTGAGAAGAAGCAACAAGTCGGTAATGAAATGTTCAAGTCGTGTATTCCCCGGGGGTGTAGGTAGCTACTACCTCGTACACTACACTGTACACTGTACACTGTACACTACTACACCGCTGTGCCGGTATACCGCAATACATCCACTGCAGTGTATACACCGACCACGCTGATTGCCTGTGTACCGCTCCCCGCTCTCTCAGCCCACAACACTACTGACCAAATACTAACTGAAACTTCCTCGAGGATATATCGTTTCAACATACTATAGTAAGTTATTGGCGTTTTTATAAAAATGCGCGTGTTTTTTTATGTATAAAGAAAGATAAGTAACAAAAGTTCTGTAATCATTGTATCAATTTATTGAGAAAATAAGGATTATTAAGAAAGTGCGAGACAATGCTAAAAATAAAGAAATCTCCAGAGACCACTCAAAGAATTAAATAAAGTCTTGATAAGCGATACGTGTTGTATTACTATATGTTAACAAAAATACATTTTATCTACGACCATTGCAATAAGCACCAATTATGGTATTACAATAAACATTATAATGATATACATTAAAACACCAAAAACCAAGCAGTACTCTAATGACGACTTTAGAGTACTGGAGTCACTTTAGAGTACTGGTTCTAGACCAATGAGAGCTCGGCATTTGACGGAAGTAGTGTCATAATAACAATTACGCAATTCGCACATCAGCTGATTGTTGCATTACGATTCATGTTTGAGTTTACTTATCCCATCAGCTGATTGTTCCACAACGATTCATGGTTCAGTCTGCTTATTTGCCTAACCTCAAATTTTAGTTGACCTATTCCATCATTATTAAAAGTCATGAGTTTTGTTTAACTTCGGGGAAATTTTGTTGTATATTGTTAGTCGTAGATAAAATATTGTATGCAACGATTGTATTATGCCTTTAAGCCACTCGTGAGATATTTAGAACACTCGCTTCGCTCGTGTTCTAACTTACATCTCACTCGTGGCTTAAAGACATTCATTATACAATCGTTGCATAAACTACTATTCCAGCACTTTAAATATATTCAAAGGTATACTTTATTTACAGAAAGAAAAATGTAATAGAAGTATAACATACTTTGAGTGTTGTAAGACGTATTTATGTAATTAAACCCAGTCGAAAATTTTAAAACAATTATATAACCTTAGGATTTTTTGTAAATCGTAAAAGTAAGTATTAATCGAAAATAAAAAAGATAAATTTTGCACTTTTTACATTTAGAATATACTGTAGTAAATAAGGCTAAATTTAATTGCTTTATCTAATAAGGTATGTAAGTCCAACAGTTGAGCATGAGCAGTGGTTTACATAACAAAAAGAATAAATCCAGGAAAATAAAATATTGTGGCTTATTTAGGTTAGCACATTAGTAAATGTATAATTATACACACAAAATTTTATAATTACACGAACAGGTTTTCAGATTTTAGATTTATTTTTTAATGAAATAGTTTAATATTTCGATACCTAGATAAATCAAAAAATGTTTTACTAATAACGCATAGTACTCGTGTACGCTTGATGCCATTTTATCGTGACATTTATGAGGAATATTTGATTAATTGTCCTCACGATATGTATCTTATTGTGAGCTAATTTATCCAACAAAAGGTAGTAGAGACCTATATTTCGCTGGGTCTCCAGGGACGGCCACCTTGCATATGTCACATTGCCCTTTCACACGTCTAATCCCAAGAACCTTTACAGTTGTAGACTATCGTATGACGATTCCCGAAAAAATCGGATTAATAAATTTCCTTTTTAGATAGCATTTTTGGTGATCGGTAAGAGTCCATTGGTAATTTCTGCTATCGTTTACCTATCGATTCATTTTAGATAACCAATAATACGCAAAATCCTTACCATAATCCCGAGCGCATCTCAAACAAAGGACGCTGATCTGACGAACAAATCCGAAAACCCCTGAAAAGTAATAAACCACGCGCTTTGGAGGGCGTTAAATAACGCGATATCGGCTGTGTAAATAAGGCTCGGAGGCATCGATAAAAATGAAAAACCTCGCAAACATTTACATAAAAACAAAACATTATAGATATGGGCGGTGAAAAAAAACTAAATTAAAGCCGATCTTGTGGAATTTACGTGCGGCCAATTGGGGTCGGTGGGTATTATCAGCCGTATGACTCGTGTAGACATCAATTCACATCGCTATCAATTGTGTCCAAATCCCAGAGGTGCGGGCCAATATTTACACAAGCCATGATACATGGCTCCTAGATTAAACCCGCTCCCCTAAGCCGTGTCCGACTGGCCACCCCCTCACACCGCCCCCACCCACAGTTAACACCTCATCTGCAGTCCGATGTCGGTGGTGAGTGATAACATTGCTGTAGTTTTACAAGTTTCACCACCACTCTCTCTCTCTCTCTCTCTCTCTCTCTCTCTCTCTCTCTCTCTCTCTCTCTGTTTCTCTCTCTCCAAAAGGTTGGAAGCGGTACGGTTTCCCTTTTCGGAGACATAAACGTGTCAAATGGAAAAAGTACTGAAAACTGTATTCAAATAAAATATGTATACAATTGTTTGTATACGAATAAAATATTTTAGCAGCGAATAAAATTTAAAACCTTACGTTGACTGGTACAAGCGATGTGTAAGAAAGTGTACGTGAAATCTTTCGCCTTGTTCCTTAAAATTAACGGGAAGGCTGAGGAGCACGATAATATGAGGATTGCTTGTTAAATCACGGTTAATGTGAGTGATTTTGATGGGGTTTGATGTGTCGCTGATTTTTTCAATCAATTCTAATCCGGGCCGTGTTTTGTGTAAATTCTATGCAAGGGGAGAGAATATGAATAAAAAATAAATATCCAGATAGCACGTAGAGTACTGAAGTACTCATTCGCTTTAAGGGCGAATCTCCTTGATACGCCGATACATTCTCACTCGTACATCTCTGAGGTGAGAAACTTCCTGAAGACACAAAAATTCACTTAGGAAACTAGCCGAATCTGACTGCTCCCACATTTACGCCCGCATTTGAATAACGGTCCAATCCTAGCAAGTGACGGCGGATTTATCCTCGTTTCAACCTCGTGTATTTCCAAATGCACTGAAACCCAAATTTAATTCACTCGAAGGGCCCATACATCGAAACAATTGTAGAGTGCGATTCAATTCCTGTTTTTTAGCAAGGGGAGGCTCGACTAGGGACGGGGTGTGTTTGTATTTAAATGTGCTCTAGATCGTCGTATTTCTGATTGTAGACGGCCCCCACCCCTTCAGATTTATGCAAATCAACTTTTTTCGCCCCAGAAGCCCTTCTCCACCCGTATTTCAGCTCTTGTCTTTATTTTATTGCTGTAACGCTGGCGCTCCTTTATGCACAAATTTCAACCCTCTTTTTCCACCGTAAATTTCCGATTCCTCGATCACTTCCCGATCAAATGAAAACGTCACTGGAGATATATGGGGCGCTGTTGCACTTCCATTTGTGTTATTGTCTCGTGCATCGATTCTTTTCGTAATAAATTTAATGAATTTCCTGGAGAAATAAGCCTTAAGATATATTTTTTTTAGGAAAACAATGATAACACTAACTATTCATCAGTTAAATAAGATACCGATATTATTAATAGATAAGCATTATTCTTGTAATACTTTTTCTAAGTCTATGGGCATCTTTGGAAAGATGTAACACCACCGTTAGAATGTGTTTTCCTCTGAATGTGCACAAGTCAATTAGGATTTGCGTTAGTCTTAGGGATATAAATCTTAATTCGAAACTTTAGAGTAAAAACTTGGTCCTTATCCTTATGGGATGCTAATATGGTTTTCGAATATGAACAATAAGACAAAACACTTCAAGAATTTCCAGTTAAATAATTAATTGAAGCGTAAATGTAAACCGTATTTGATGGAGATAATACCATATGGTGAGAGTTGTACATATAGAGTTTTCAATTAAACCTAAGATACATGTATAATGATTAAATAAAATCACTTGAATAAATTCACTTTGCTCACATATTAAGATGGTATGTAGAAAATTTGTTCCTACTAACAAGCAGGTAAAAATATACAATGGGTTGAGTAACGACCATCCAGCGTAACTGATGTACAACTGGAGTATAAACTTGACATCTACTATATATTTGTCAAATACCACTCAGTGGAAACATCGTACAGCCCAAACTACTTGACCTAGAATCTTGAAACTTTGCATGGATGTTCCTCTTAGGGCGTAGGCATCCGCTAAGAACGGATTTTACAAAATTCGTAGTGAAAAGGGGTTTTTGACGAGGCCGAAGTTTTCAAATTTTCCCATTAAAAGTATGTTGGACGATTTTTGTTTACATTTTTAATGTTCATAAAACAATCAGCTGGTAGTTTGCTTCGGAAATGTATATGTTGATACAGACGATAATAAATTTGATTTCTTTGATCATGGCTTCATTGATTTTTGTTGATTTGTTTCAAGGACATAATTATGTACTATACAAAGGTTACATTTAGTTTAGATAAAATCCACCATAAATTTTCGGTAGCGGGAGCTATCGTTTTTCCTGGAGGCGTTCGTAATAATTTTTTTATTACATCTATGCCTATCCGATGATTTGGTGTTTCGTATAGTTCGACGTACGCAGTTTTAAACGTAAAGAGCATACTGCCTTTTGTGGCTGAGTCTTGAGACTAAATCCCGGTAAGATGGAAAGAGAAAAGCACATTATCAAACAGAATGTGCTGAAATGATATGATTCTTTGATCTTTTTTTGTAAAAGTTGATAAATTATTCAAATCCCTGATTGTAGGCCTAAGTTATATTTATACTATCTTTTCTACTATATTTTTGTCAAATACCACTGACCTATCATTGTACAGCCAAAACTACTTAACCTAGAACCTTGAAAATTTGCATGGACGTTCCTTACAGAGTATTGGCATTCACCAAGAACGGATTTTTTTTAATTCGAGGTTTTTAGAGGTTTTTGGTGGAGCTGAAGCTTTGAAAATGCCCATGTTAATGTAATGGATGATCTTTTGTTTAAATTTCAAATTTTATTAAATCAAGCATATTAGCTTAACAAACGGATACGTTGTTACAGCTGATTTAAAATTTGATTCCTTTTATCATGGTTTTATGGTTGTTTTGATGATTTTGTTAGGTTATTCGTACTATATAAAAGTTAAATTTGGTTTAGTTTCGTACCTTATACGTTAAATCATAAGCTCATTATGTGGTACCATCTTTTTAAGCAGCGGGAGCTATAGTTATTTCCTTAGGCCGGCCTTTATGTTTTTAATTACAATCATGCCAGTTACAATAATTTGGCAATATTCCTTTTTCATATAATTCGACGGTGTCCCGGCTTTTCACGGAAAAATAAATGCTGCAATCAGTGGTTGATCTTAAATTATTACTACCCGCCCATATTTTAAGTTAAAAAATAAGTGAATCGAGTTTGAAATACTGCCCACGGATAGCACCATAACTGTTTCGAACATTCAGCCCTTTACTGTACTTAATTGATGCCCTACTAGGCAATCCAGGGACGTAATGGTAAATCTACAAAGAAGTACCTTAAAATCGACACATTTGGTGTTAAAATCGGTCCGGCCGTATTCGAGTTATAACGGTGAAAAGAAAACCTTCACTATCTACTGTGGTATCTACATTTTATCCTACATTCCGCCATAAAACAAACATATCTCTACATGACATATTCCTTGATATAAATAGTTTCTATTCAGTCCTCTAGATTCTTCATATCAAGGTTAGACGATAATTTTTATCGTGAGCGAAGCCACGGGTTCTGCTAGTTATATATGAGGGAGTTATGGGTTGCTATATAGCTTACTAAATATAAATACACCCGTTGCAGCAGACCTGCATACTCAGCGAATGCAAAAGAACATAATTCAATGCAACATAGCAAAATTTGACATGTTTTTGTAATCTCCATAAGAATAACATGGGGAATGAGTATGCAGGTTTGCTGCAACAGGTATGTTAAAACTGGTTGGTTTTAATTCATTATTTAGTACATCTTGACTAGAAGAAGCCATATACCAAGTTTTATCAAGTAATGTTAAAAAATAAGGAAGATTTTTTAATATATATTTTTTTAAGAATAAAGGCGAATTTTTTAAATTCCCCATAAGGATAACATGAAGAATGATTATGCAGGTTTGCTGCCACAAAAATGGAATTTTCGGGGGTTTTAGACTAAAATACATTAGACCTCATCTAGATGAAGCCACAAACCAAGTTTTATTAAGATATGTTGAGAAATAAGCAAGATATAGAATTTTACTTATTCCCCATTAGGTTAACATAGAGACAACGTACTGTGTTTACCACTTTCAATATCTCGGTAACCAATGGAGATAGAGCAATGATTCAAGATACTAAATTGTATGTTTTTTTGAGCTGAATTCAATGGTGCCAACAAAAATTAGATTAATTTTATTTTTCTATGTAAAAACCTCAAAAACCCATTTTTGGGGGGGGTTTATCCCCCTTTACCCCCCCTTCCGATGGTCCGATCGGGCTGGTTTACGAACTCGTCCAATCGATTACCACTTTACATGTCTGTACCAAATTTCATTAAGATCGGACCATATTTACGGCCGCTATCGTGCTTACAGGCACATATGTATATATATATATATATATATATATATACCCCCGTTGCAGCAGACCTGCATACTCAGCGATTTTCCAGTGCAAAACAACATATTTCAATCCAATATAGTCAGATTTGACATGTTTTAGTAAGCTCCATAAGAATAACATGGGGAATGAGTATGCAGGTTTGCTGCTACAGGTATATTAAAACTGAGTGGTTTTAATTCATTATTTGGTACATCTGAACTAGAAGAAGCTATTTACCAAGTTTTATCAAGATATGTTGAGAAATATGCGAGATATAGAATTTTACTCATTTCCCATAAGGTTAACATTGGGACAACGTACTGTGTTTACCACTTACAATATCTCGGTAACCAATGGTCATAGAGCAATGATTCAAATTACTAAATTGTTTGTTTTTTTGAGCTGAATTCAATGGTGCTAACTAAAATTGGATTATTTTTATTTTTATATGTGAAAACCCCCAAAAAACCCATTTTTGGGGGGGGTTTATCCCCCTTTACCCCCCCCCCCTTCCAGTCGTCCGATTGAGCTGGTTTTCGATCTCATCCGAATAATTACTACTTTACACATCTATGCCAAATTTCTTTCCGATCGGACCATTTTTGCGAGCGCTATCGTGCTTACAGACACACACACACACACACACACACACACACACACACACACACACATATATATATATATATATATATATCTAGAAATTTGAACGAATGGTGTTTTTTGCTTCTGGGGGCCCCAAAATGAAAATTTATCATGGTCTTAGGCTTAAGTCTTACCATGAGACCTACGGTAATAGCTTCTTCCCTATAGGGGAAATTCGCTAAAAACAAAAGATCTTGAAGAATTTCCAAACACATATTTTATTGAAATGTGGACGTAAACGGTAATCGATGGAGATGATATCACTTGATAAGGGCTGTATATAGAGTATTCATTATGTCTTTGAAGCAAGTATAAGAAAAAATCAAATCACTTTGCTCACTAGTGAATATTTTTTTCAACCAAGGTCCGTAAACCGGCCCACCGGAAGGGGGTGTTAAGGGGGATGGACCCCAAAACATGGGATTTTTAATTTTTTTACAATGAAAAATAAAATTAATCTAATTTTTGTTAGCACCAATGAGTTCGCCTTAAAAAATTTAGTATCTTGAATCATTGCTCTATGTCCATTGGTTACCGAGATATTGAAAGGGGTAAACACAGTACGTTGTCCCAAAGTTAACTTTATGGGAAATGAGTAAAATTCTATATCTTGCTTATTTAACCAAATATCCTTATAAAACTTGGTTTGTGGCCTCATCCAGATGAGATCCAATGTATATTAGTCTAAAATCCATGATTTTTCAATTTTCGTGGCAGCAAAGCTGCATAAACATTCCCCATTTAATTCTTGTGTAGATTACAAAAACATGCCATATCTCGCTTTGTTGGATTAAAACATTTTTTTACGTTCTGCCTGCTACACATAGTATATGGAGAAGTATTGTTTTCGTAAAATTTTTCGAATTTGAGTTCATAGTGGGAATATTTGTTTTAGTGCTTCCTGAACCCAAAAAAATGGTTTTCATAGTGGTGTCTGTCTGTCAGTGTGGATATGTGTGTGTATGTAAAAAAAGCTAGAGATGACACCAGTGGTCCGATTTTCATGAAATTTGGTATATAGGTATAAAGCCGTAATATCCCCAGGCGTTTATTTTATTATTTTTTTATAGGTGTTTACCCCATAAAGACGACTAAAAAACAAATTTCTCAAAAACGGCTCTAACGATTTCGATAAAAATTTCATAGCTTTAGTTATGACAAACAAAATAAGTATTAAGAAATTCATATTTTTCAAAAAATCTGTAACTGCTAAAGAAAATGTACTAGCAACCATTAAATTTGGCTTGAAAAAATAAATACTCCAGTATCATGAATTAATAGTTTTCGTCAACTGGTTGCGGAGTTAGTTGATATTTTTGTTTGGCGGTAAACGTAGTTCGTTGTCTAATGTTTTTTTATGGCAAATATTCAAAAACCTATGTCTCCGTTAATTGCTAGCAGAATTCGATAAAAGTTGGTATGTATTTGTGACTGTTAATTTAATATGTTTTATTATAGATTTTCTCGCCTTAAGGGAGAAAGTATATGTCAGTTTGTTGATAACATTTAATTTTCAGTATACAGGCCTACTGCAACGGGGGTATTTTTTAATATGTAAGGAAGCTAAGAAAAACTTTTGGGAGTTTTATCCCCCATTTTTCCACATTCCGTCCGATCGGGCTGGTTTTTGAAATCGTCCAAGATATTACCACTTAACTTGTCTGTCCTAAATTTCATTCAGATCGGAGCTTTTTTACGGCCGCTATCGTGTTAACAGGCATATCTATACAAACTAATGGTGTTTTTTGCTTCTGGGGGCCCCAAAACGAAAAGTAATCATGGTCTCGGGCTTAGGTCTTACCGTGAGATCTAATTCCGAATGGGGCTACGGTAATACCTTCTTTCTATTCGAGAAATTCGCTAAAACAGAAATATTTACATCGAATACAACAAAACACTACAAGACCTTTAGGTAAAACCATGTGCAAATTCATCAAAATTCAGGAATTCACAAAAAGATTATTTTAAAAGAAGTAAATAAATAAATATTATAAAACCTTCATCAAACTAATCTTCTTCTCTGTTCTTATATTCAATACATCTTTATCATTCATAGGTTTTTGCGGAAAAAAACAAATAGAAAGTTACCAAGTAACCAAGTATAAGATGGAAAAGCAAAATCAGAATGGTTCAGTTTTTAATGCGTTTTTACGTTCACCACGTGCCAGCTGGACAAAAGCAGTTAACTGGAATTGTTAAAAATACTTCAACTGAGAATTTAAATCATCTGAGAATGTATTAAGTGTATAATGAGAATGTAAAATGAGAATATATTAACATTACAGAAATAACAAAAAAAATCAAAATCCACGAAATTGTGAGCGAGTATGCAGGGGGCAGCAGCGAGCGGTTGGGCGGCAGTTACCGCTTGATTACCTCCGGACTCCTAAACTCGCCACACGCGATACTCTAACTCATTGGCAAGCGGTCGCATGATCGACGACGTTTTAATTGCGATTTATAAGCACAATGTCTTTAATCACGGCTGGACGTCTAGGCGGCCGATAAACTACATGGTTGGTCGATAAATCAACCGCTACAACTTCATATCTCCGCTGACCCGGGGGGGGCTGGGTGGAACTGGGCACAACTGGGGGCGATGTAGTCGTAACTGGGGGCGATGGAGTCACAGATGGGGGCGATGGAGTCACAATTGGGGGCGATTTGGCACAACTGGGGGCGTTGGGCACGACTGGGGGTGATGGGGCACAACTGGGGGCGATGGAGTCACAATTGGAGGCGATGGAGTCACAACTAACAGTAAAAGGGAAAACTGGGGGGGTGATGGGTCACAATGGGGGGTGGGTGATGAGGTCACAACTGGGGCAAAAAGGGAGCATTGGAGCAGAACTGGGGGCGATGGGACACAACTGGAGGTGATGTAGTCACGATTGGAGGCGATAGAGCACAACTGGGGGCGATGGAGTCACAACTGACAGTAAAAGGGAAAACTGGGGGGATGATGGGGCACAATGGGGGGTGGAGTGATGAGGTCACAACTGGGGCAAAAAGGAGGCGATGAAGCAGAACTGGGGGCGATGGGACTGATGGGACACAACTGGGGGCGATGGGACACAACTGGGAGCGATGGGACACAACTAACTGGGGGCGATGGGACACAACTGGGGTAATGGGGCAAGACTGGGGGCGATAGAGTCGGAGACTAAAATGAGATTGATCAAAAATGAATAAATAAAAGACGTGTGGTTTCTCTAAGGAATAGCTACTTCTAGTCATATTTTTCAATGATGATTGATGTAGAGAGGGAAGTATAGAGAAAGAAGAGGAAAAGAGGAGGGAAACAAAAGAACGGAATCCAGAGGGTAGAAAGGGAAGGAAAAGATGGAAGAGGTCAGGAAGGATTGATAGGACGGAGAGAAAGAAGTGAGGGTTGACTTATGATTGACACAGGAATGGAGGGAAAAAGGAGTGTAAATTAGGAGGGAAGGAATGGACGGGGTTAAGAGGTCAGGAAGGGTAAAAAGATGGAAGAGGGTAAGAAGGAATTAAGGGAAGGACAGAAAAAGCGGTGCAAGGAGGGAGGAAAGAAAGGATAGGTGGAGGAGGGGGATCGAGGAAAAGGAAGGGCTAACTAAATTCCTCTTAGCAAAGAAAGGTAAAAACCAAAAAGTTAGAATCTTACTTTAAATACCCCCGTTGCAGCAGACCTGCATACTCAGCGATTTTCAAATGCCAAAAAAAAAAATACTTCTCCAACTAACGTAGCGAGATATGACATGTTTTTGTAATCTCCATAAGAATAACGTGGGGAACGAGTATGTAGGTTTGCTGCAACAGCAAACAACGTGACTGTTAAGTGTAACGTGTATTTTATAATTGTTTCAACTGACAAGCTGCAGTGATTTTAACACATTTTTGTGATTACTTCCCGATTATGGAATTACAAGTTCCGAAACATTGGAGGAGGCTATGTTAATAGGGACTGTTGACTAAAGGTACGTAAACACAGTTCTGGAGGCAAAAAAACATGATTAAAGTATGAAATTATAATTTTTCTATGGTATAAATTTTAGTTTTACACTTTGATAATATTTGTCAGGAAACTACATTATATTCATTGTTTATCTCAAACAATCGGGCCTTCTCAAATATCTTCAGCCTGTATTGAGAGTAACTTGTATCCCCTATATTATTATTATGTTTTACTCTATGAACTCAATTGATCTTTTACTCATTTTTTCTTTTTTCCTAAAGCGGAGTATTGACTGTAAGAGCGTGCCGTTGGCTGAAGTGGAGGCACGTACCTGATTCAGCAGGTGCTACCTACGTGCCTGCAGGCACCCTAGGTCCAACAGTGTTGCCACAACATCCTCAGCGACAGTCAACAATGTCACTTTGTATCGTCACGTCCAGCAGCCATTGGCCCCCCAGTTTTGATGTTTATCGCTCACTTTAGACAAGCCTCAAAACATTTGTGCATGATATATTACCAATAAATCATAAAAAGGCTTAGTTCGTTAAGAAGTTAGACGAAGGGTGTGTCTTAGGATTTTAACTACTTACAGATAAAAAGGTGATAGACAAATGTTATTTGTCGGGACGATTGGGTCAAGACGTCTTATTGAAACCTTGTAACTTGTTGATTTAAAATCATTGTCCAAAGCAGCCTCCTTAAGTTTATCAAATTTTGTTCTTTATTTACTTAAGTCCCTGGGAACCATTACTGTGTGGTATACCCCTCTATTCGTATTTTCATTTCAGATCAGTAAGATCAACAGAAAACATCGCACCACAATTTTAACTAAGCTGAATGTTTTCGAGGTAAATCCAATGCAGCAATACTCGTGGACCATTTCCATATGTCCCTGAATACTGAAAACGAGATAGCAATTAACTCTACGTAAATCAAAAATAAACAAAGCATTAATTAAAGCAAAAATGCAAATTGAGAAACATGGGACAATGACATTAATAAGCATTCATTAGTGGCGGCGAACGATGTAAATAATTAGAAAAAAAAGTGCGACAGGTTTTACATGAATAAATTATCATGTGTTAATGATAAGCGGCCGCCTGCATATGTATTGTATATGTCGTTGGTCGTTTGTCGTTAATCTAGCGACTCACGCGAGCCAAACGACGACAACGACCACTACCAGCCAGAGAGGGCGTCGAGCAGGCGCTGCCTCTCGTTTGAACTTTAAACAATTAGTCAGTATAATGCAAGTATATGAAATGCACAGTGACCCCGATGGATGTGTAATAGACTTAGGGTCTAATTATATGATACTGAGTTGAACCTGGTAAACAAATAAAAAAGTGGAGTGTTTAAAATTAATTAATAATCACGACATTGTTATTATTATTAACTTCCATTTAATGTCGTTCATCTCTTTAAACATTGAATATAGAACTCATTAACTTATTAAATCATTGTATTTCAATAACTATTTAACACCACTGGAGACATAATAATAAATAAGAAAAACATACTTCACAGACGGAATAATAATGACTGCTCGTACAATTACGCCAGATGAACGATATTTAAGATGAGTGATGCAATTATGGTATTTTAAAGCCGAACTACGGGTTTCATTACTTAGAGATTACATTGAATAATTCATTACTATTAAAGACTTCGAGACTAAAAAAGGCAATAATACTAATAAGTTTAGCAGTTGGCTTCATTAAATAGAGATCGCGATATCAAATTTGTTATTTATAGTATGATTAAAACTTTTTAAAACCTCAAGAATAATTAATATAAAGGTAATCATTTTAATGCACATGACACGTGCATAAGTACGTTTGTGATAAGTACATAGCGTATAAATCAACAAATTTTTATGAGCTGCACCGACGTTATATTTAAATATAAGTGATACGAGTTTTAATTACGTATTCAATAAGCATTTGCCCTTAGTAAGTCCACTAAGAATTAAAAACAAAATCAACAGTCCAATAAATCTTACATCAAGATTGCTTCAGGACTCGAGTGTAGCATGTGTCTGAAACATCGAGGAGATAGAATACACTAGTTCCAAATAGTTACACTCCCACATTTATTGACCGTAAAAGCTCATCTAGAAGCAGGTACATTTACACGACAATACCGAGCTGCATGCAGCATGGACCGACAAAGCGCTGGAATAATGACGACAGAGCTATTTACAATTTACACGACAATAATTCCAACGACGAACGGACGGACGGTGTTTACCTAATTGTACCGGCTAATATCGCGGTTATTAAATCTCGCTGCCAAATTGATCTTTACGGTCTCGGGCGATGACAAATTGATTAGAATTGAATTTACGCCCCGGCGCGGCGATGGCGTTATTGCTGAAAGCTGAGTGGTTGTTGTGTGGTCACTGTCGGCTACTCAGTTTAAACATAGTTTAGAAATTGAGTGTGTGGTGAAATTCCCTTTACATTAGTTTGCGAGGAGTATTTAAAATGAATAATCCAACCTTACATATTTGTTTTTTGCAAAAACCAAAATAAATAACCCGTTAATAATTCCATGTACTGGAATGTGCATGAGAACTAAGTGCACTTTGGGAAAAAATTTAAAGTAAAGTAATACTAGACGTTAGATAATGAATGTTACTAAACGTTCCAAATGCTCAATAATAATAACCAAAATATTACCTTTGTAACGATCTGTGCAATAATATTTTGGTTGAATGATACTTTCATAAACAAAACGAACTGAAGCATGTGTGAATTTTTTATTGAGGATAGGCTATAAAATTATTACAGATTGACATTAATATTTTTCTGTTATCTGTGTGAGTCTAAAAATATTTTTGGAAGTGATAGTTTAAAAGAGGCTAATATTAATTTGAAGCCAAAAACTATGACTATCTCGCATTTTTAATACAATGAAAATTCTAGTCTGCCGTTGTTGATCCCGACTCAGCCACTGATTAATTAATAAACGAAAGCTTAATTAGTGGAGACGTTATTAAATGACATAAACAGATTTCATGTTTCGGTAGCGTTTTAAGAGTAAAAAGTTACGAAAACATATTTTTTATTAAATACAGACAATAATCTCAATGAATAATAGGTCTAAACTGCCCGTTTTACTGACCTTAGACTCTATATATACCCTGAAAAAAACACAAGAGGAGGATTGACGTCACCAGTAAAAAACCACTTTCTCCTAACGGGGGGCTACAAAGGGTGCTGCATTGTCCCCAGCTTTTTGCACCCTTGCGGGATCTGACTTTCTCCTTTTAACTAGAAACAAGGTGTTTTATTGCACTCAAAAGCCTAACGGGACCTTTTTTATAGGGACTGACTTTCTCTGTCATTTTTTACCGAAGGCACCAGCGACTTTGTATCAGCTGGGTTTTTAGGTTCTAAAATAGAGATTCTTTGCTCGAATGGAAGTTACGTTCTTTATACGTTTTGTTTTGAGTTTTGGTCTATGTTTGCATCGTAAGGGTAAAAAACTCATGCGTTGAAAATGATTATTCGTTCATAAAGTTTAAGATTCGCTGCTGAAGAGAATACTTTTAAGTCTTTCATAAAATATTTTTTTTAATCCACAAATCAATTTCAAATGAGTACGATCCGGATATAAAATGTTGGAAATACAGATATTGTATGCTCAAAGGCACGTAAAATAGTTAAAATATCAAAATGCGTGCTTCGAGGGTTTTTTACTTAAAAATCAAACATAAAAATGCACTTGCAATGTAATTAAAGTCATCATTTAACTCTCTTATGGGAGGTGAGTGATTGTAATGAAAAACACGTTTATTAAATGTGTTAAGTAGCTCACTACGACAGAGAGAACCGCGTAACAGAGCCAGCGGGGCAGAAGACGAGCTTTTGATTGTATAAGAGATAGTATCGCGTTTAATTTGGAAGATACGGACCAAAGGGAATTTACGACGGGGCCAATTTCCACCAGGGCTTTATTAACGTTATCGCGGAAAGGATCTGGGGTTGTCACCTATGTACGGGTCAGCCCGATATTAATAAAACCCGAATAATTCCTCCGTATGATTACAGCAGAAATATCTAATGGAGATCTGCGTAACGTACACACGCCGTAACTCAAAGAAATGGAAAGCCTAAAGGTTACATAGAGGATAACGTTTCTACCGCAAGATTTTTATCAGACAAAGAAGTACAGGACGTAAGTGTCTCGACGGTTGGCAAGGGGTGGGAGGGCCATATTGTCGTCTACGGCCCAAACCCCTCGGAACGGGCCATCTGTCTCGCCGCGTCTTCTGCATGAGTCTTCATCGCTGATCCATGTTGTTTACTCTCTCCAACTCTTCCTTGTATCGATCTTAAACTCTTTCAAGCACCTCATCTCCCTTTCGGTTACGGTTAGATGATTTTTCGATGTTTCATTTATTTGCAAGAATTTTTTCAATACAACAGAAAAAATATCGTAGGGAATATCCCTCGAAATTAACTTGGTAAATGTATTCGAGCGGTAATTAATTTTACCAAACAACCCAATTTTTCTGTGTGTTTTTCCGCCAGTCGTAATTTGTTAACGCAATAGTCCATTCCCGGCATCGTATCCGATTAAGACATTTCGACAGATAAGATAATAATCTATTTACACTCCCATATTGCAGTTGTCGACCTCACAATAAATTCCGTGTAAAATGAAGCGAGCGCTGCGGTGCCTGGTTGATCAAAGACTTTTATATCAGTTCTTTGTATTGTAAAATCCCTTCAAATCCTTCGTATAGCTCCCTCGTCCAAAGAGTCGAATGACGTTTTTCCCCGACTAACCAGCACCGGATAGGTCGATCCTTAATTAATGTTTCGATCGCCCATGAGGCTTCCCGGCGATCACCGATCACCGATCACCGATCACCGATCACCCGGCCATCCGGCGCGGCGGCCGCGGCTGCGAGCGACTTTCCGCCGGTATCGTGACTGGCCCCCAATCATCCGATTTAATCCGGCGAGTCGAGTCGGTCGGTGTTCGAAACAATTCTGGCAAGAGCGGTATCGCGTTGCCGCCATTCCAACATGGCGGCCGACTTAATGATGGCGCAACACGAAAGGGTAATGAGTGTTAACCTCCGCGGGCTGATTGGCCGGCCGCGGCTACCGCGCCGAGCGACCAGCGCCAGCGCCAGGCGAGCCACCGTCCGCTCGTGTGAATTTATCACATTTTAACTGCGACATTATGTTTGCTCTTCAGATACCATCTGGAATGAATTTGTGTCAATTAGCTTCACGCCGCTCTCGTACTTATGCTCGGTTACGAGCCCGTTTTATGGTCGGCTGCCCGGCTAAACGGCTAATTTGATGAGTTTTTTGTCGTAATCGTTGTCGTTTATGGTTTTAGTGGTTTTGTTTCCTTGTTCGAACACCGGTCGTGTGATTCCTACACGGTTTATCGCCGGTGTATCTCGTATATTTGTTTATATGGGTTTGGGGAGTTTTGGAGGGGGCGTTTTCGATTATGAAGTCGGAGTTGTGTCTTTTCTTGATGATAGTACGGTCGGAAGAGTTATGAAAACATCCCCGTCTTCGAACACGTAAAAATAAAAAAAAATTAAAAAAGGTTAAAAAATAAATGTTCACAGATCACATGACGCGATCGACGTACACACCAACTATATACAAAAAATATTTAGTAAAACAATAAAGTCGGTATCTAAAATCAACTTTTATTATTTTAATTTTCGGGTAAACCTTAGAATTATTTCCTAATCAAAAAAGACGTTAGAGGCCTTCTAAAAGTGACTCGATCGGAAAAAGGCCTTGAGTTGGGATTGGAGGGGGTGAAATAGGTATGTTTATTTGAAACCCAAACATCTTTAAAATTAGTAAAAATACAATTATAAATTACTTAATAATCGCCTAAAAATCTTTAGGTAAACAAAATTCAAAGCGAATCATAAAAGTTTAATCTACATTCTCCCCATTTAGTTTCGAATCAAAAATGTAAAAAAACTTCCTCCATAAATAAGCGACGTGTAAAAGCAAACAACAAACAACAATGCTACCGCAACAATGCACTAATAGTGTACATTAGCCAAATACAAGGGCACGGTTGTTTTTTTCGGTCTGCGGAGTAAAATTAATTTTTGGCACCGTGTTCGGCGGCCCCCGAGGGCCGTTGCGGCGCTGCTTGTTTCATCTTGTTGCAGCCGTACACCGGGGCCGTGTTCGCTATGGTTTATAGCGTGAATACGTTATGTTATCCTCGATTGGAGGATCCCGCACCGCTTGTCGAACGGTCTCTGGAATAAATAGACATTGCAGATCAGAAGGGCTGTGTTCAGATTTTTATTAAGACAAAAGGTCGATAAATATGTTTAATTTCCAGGATTATTTGAAATGGTTTATATAATTGATGTTCAATCGAGTTTAATGTTTTAAAGAATATTTTAAATCTGCGAATAGTACTACTTTAAAGCAAAACTAACAACAATCAATGTATTAACGTCATAAAAATAAAATGTGTAAGTTTAATATAATTACCATCGACTATTAAATTAGTATTACACACTTAAATAGTCTATTCCACATAAATTATCATTAGACATAAATTGTAATTTACTGTCATTATTACATCGAATAATTAATAACACTAAGAGTAATTTAATCCGAGTTGCAGTATAAAGTATCAGTTTTATCCGGATATATGATACTTTGCCTTAGCGAAAAACAATAAAGGGTTCGTAGTTAACATTCAAAGGAGTTTTGGCTGAAAAAATCTTAATTTTAAAATCGACAGTTTACTAATTTAAGGAAATCAGAACAAATAAAACTGAACATAAGGCAAAAACCCCGAGATCCACGTAAAATAACCCAACCTTACTCCGCAGAAAGGCGAGGCACCGTATGTTAGTAAAACACTTTGTACTCTCATATCACCCCCCCCCCTCCCCACGGTGTAGCTCACGCCTGAATGAGCGTTTTAATCAAGCGCCTGTATAAACAATGGCTCATTAGGCGCGCAACTTGCAAGTCTCATAACCGCGCACAAATTGTTCCTTCCGGCCGATTTACGGCGCTCCTCCGCCGCTGCGAGATCTACCGACGAAACCGGACACCCTTTAATGTCCTCTGTGATGGAAGGACCTCCTAATGATGTCTCCTCCCCCCCCCCTCCGCTCAGCGCCGCTCCCGCCAAAATCTACCTTATGATAAACCCCTCGTATTGTGTTTTTATCTGATTTCAGATTTTTATCCTGAATAGTTTTAATTTTAGACTCCAGGAAAAATTTTGACATTTTGGTACCTAACAAGTATTAAACCTGTAGGCTTTACTATACGATTAACATCTAATATCATATTTGGGATTGTTAGCTGGTAGCGTATAAGAAAGATCTTGCACAGACATAGGATCACAAATCAAACTGTATATTGCAAACTTTTTTTTATATTTACATTAAATGTTGACTGCTATTAATTTAAATGCTTTTAGTGAAACTATTGTAGAAAGAATGACATAAAGAAATAATATACACTCTCTATACTGTTTATTTTATAGATACATTTTAGAGACGCTCTCCCCACTTATTTATAAATGTAAACTATTAAAACTATCTATAGTAATTCGAGGAAATGAAGAAGGCTTCGGTTGTCTTGGGTGAGGTGGTGCTAAATTTTCGTTCTAAAATAAAGCAAAACGATTCGTTTTTATTTTATACTAATTGACTAATTTCTGTTTCTGCTATTTGCGAATGCATATGTAAATATTACGCGCGTTCTTAATAGTGACAGAGGCTCTATTTCAATCTTTCCAAAGCATTAGAAAACTCAAGTGCCGTATAATTTTTCATTACCTGATGTCTGTGTATTGCAACCTACGCTTACCTCCATTATAATAGGCTATACTATTTTCAATTATAAAGAACACATTATCATTTACCTCTTTTTGTTTACTCTTTTATTCATTGAATTATTTTAATAGGTTGTATATAACCCACCTTACAAAATGCAGGGTGATGTTTTTTTTAAACGCAACCCATTTTTAAGATTGAATAATGCACATATAAATATGAAATGAGCATTGTTTTGTGGATCTGGACATTCTATACAACCTGTTATTTAAATTTTATCGCATGTAGTTTACATTATATGTTCAAACAATTCGCTATTGGCATTTGTATAAAGTTCTGCTCTCTCCATCCAATTCCCGATCACGAGTTGCAAGATACCTCTTTGAATTTCTTGCATTAAATTTAATATGTTTGTTTTGAGGTACTAAATATCCTGAGAATTGTTTCCGTAGGCCTTACATTTTATGTATCCCCAAAGAAAATGATATAGTGGGGTCAAATCCGGGGATCCTGGGGGGGGAATAACCCTTAACTGATAAAATAAAGTTTTGGGTTTCGTTAAAAAAACACCCTCTATATTGAAATGGGGGTGATAAGTGGAAACTCGGGATACTAAATTTTCCTGAAATTGTAGTTAAATTTACAGACTAACTCATGTTCTTCCAAATGTAAAAATGGCAAACTCGTAATTTTAAATCTACAAAACGCAGGGAAACAGCTGCCATAGCAGGGTCACGCCATAGTCATACGGTAGGAGTCAAAACGGGAGCTGCATCCCATAAAGCAGGGGTGCACCCTCCCCCCCTCCCCCCTGGTCAATAGACCTGTTGACTCCAGGGTCAGAGCGGCGAAGGAGCCATTACTGAATGAGAGAGGCCTTTGATAATCATGTTACCGACAAGAGGATGTAAACCAGAACTCAAAGAATGATGTCAATAAAATCATTCAATAAAGAGTGATTGCACTGATTATTTCATAATCATATTTCCTGAAGGAATTAAATCAAAATTAAAGTGTTCAAAAACATAACTGACCCGTATAACCTCTCCGGGATTGTTATGGTTATGGTGAAGGCGGAAGACAGAATATGAAAGTAGTATACAAGTATACTCAGAAAATTTGCCTACTGTATGAAATGTTTTTAAAAAATAGAACGTATTAAATTAGTTTTTTATATAATAAATTAACATACAATTTTCAATTTAATGTATATTGTGATCTGTATTTTATCTATATCCATTGATTCATTAAAACTACAGTTTATATGAAACTGATAATAATATCAGTATACATGAAGTGAGGACCTCACTTAGGTCCTCATTTCATGGGGTGAACTTCAAAAGTATCGTTTAGTTTTGTTGACATTTTTCAAAACATATACTAGACATGGGCGCAATCGCACATAGTATACATTTCTGAGATGATATGTACTTCTCTTGGTACTTTTTTTTAAGTCGGGAAGCTAATTAAAAGAACACCACAATATAAACACAATGTCAGAAATGGGTTTATATTTAAAATTTATACTATCGTATGTTTGTTTTTTATGTTCGGCTATTCAGTAATTCAATACACTTCATGCTGTAAACACTAAAATAAAATCTTACTAGAAGATTCGGTGTAAAATATAACTCTGAGAGTCGTTCTCCATGCACATATCTGCCATTCAGTGGATTCAATCGGATAAGAAACTCCCAGTTCACGCGCGATATACACGATCTTCGTGCATATACACACTATAATATGGAAAAGAAACATACTCGAAAAGAAAATATATAGCATATAGTAGAGGAATCAGTAAATTCCATAATTAGAACTAAGAGTTTATTAAGAGGTGTAAACAACCATACGCATTAACATCAATTTAAATGTGATTCTTATAAACGCTTGGGTTCTATCACATATTACATCACTTAGTAGAATCACATTATCCTTGCAGTTTCCTCAGCGATTGATGATTCAGCAAATTTTAAAACTACCGCAGACTGATCGCTGTACACTTACATACAATACCAGGTACATTGTGGTTAGGAAAATCGGCAAAACAGTGATTAGACAATGAAACGTTAGGGAACCCCCATAGAGGAGTAGTACGAGTTATACTGTATGGAGATTACAGGTGCTATTTAACTATGTCAAACGATTTCATATGCCTAAGGGAAAAAATAAATCACGTAAGTTCAATTATTATTACTTGAATTCTACGCATACCCTAAAACAAGTATAAGAACATTTTGTTTCCGTTAACTTCATTTAACGACCAGACGTACACTTTTAGCAGAACACCTTCATAATCACACCGGCAAAACATCCACCGTAGCATTTACCGCTGTCGACTACATTCGACGCCACCACTTCCTCACGTTTTCGACTTCTTCCCGCGCACAAAGGCCGGGCGAAATTATCAACATCGTAAGCGGCGCAATATCCGCTCCGAAATGGCATTAGCCGTTATGGCACTAAGGACATTTTTATCGCGAATGGAATATTTTAGAACGAGTCGGTCATAAATCTGTATCGTGCCGGGTCCTTGCAGGCTTCGATACAGTTTAGAGGCAATTACCTGACGGGCAGAATAAAGGGGTTGTACCAGCGACCCCTAGACATGCAACCTAGACACGAACATCCACTGACGACTCTATTCGACGACTGACACACAATCCTACCGGACCGCAGCCAGGCGAGGTGGTGTTTCGAGTGAATAAAAGTAAATCAAAGTAACAAACACTATTATGCGAAATAAAGATAAGAAACGTTAAAAGCCACAGTTACTTGACACTTCAACCAGAAACAACCGAAAATTCAGGAGTCCCTACATCAACATTTAAGTAATCGGCTAAAGAACATTCAAACTCGGCTCAATTTGCAAAACCGTGTGTATTCTAGGTTTTGCAATGTTAATGTTTAGTGTTTTATGCAATATACTAATATACATTACCATTCATAAGGGCCTTTTTATGTACGCATGGTGACAGCTTTCGAAGATTGATACTATTCATTAATAAGTTTTAGTGGGGAGAATATTAATTTGGGGAATAAGGTTACAGAGGGTTTCTGAAAAAGAATACAATAGAATTCTTGGCAAATGGTGACATATTCCTCGGTTAACTTAAATATTCTTCAGGGAAAACAATACACTGGCAATGTTTTTCATATTAAGTGTTTTATGCAATAACCCAATACTTAGTTTCAAAGTTTTCAAAAAGTGCGGTTTTATATTTTTACGGGTGGTTTGGCTGTTGGGACGAAAACGAATTGTTTTCGACAGTTTTAAATTTTTATATTTTAGTTTTTTAAAGATTCATTATGTAATTTAGGTAATATTGGCCTTGGTTACTAGATAATGAGGTATTTTTAAGTGCCTATTCAGTTCAATCACCAGTTTACCGCTTTACAGTGTAGTTTACGATACAAAAATATTTTCCATTGTAGTGTTTTTGTAGTTTTATTAACTTGAGCCAATTTATTTTTTTTGGATTTGGTGCAGTTACAATGCCGATAATAAGAAGAAGACACAATTTGACCGTTCGGAGCGAACACGAACGAAACCACCGTCCCGATGTAACATTTGATGAGTACTGAGCGGCATTACTAGATCGTCTTGGTGCTTTTTCCAACCTCGGATCGATGAACTTAATGTTTGCATCGTGGCGGCTTCATTTCAAGACTGAAAAGACAGGAATATATAATGCTTCATTTACACTATGTTTCCATCTATGTTTTATCCATCTATGTATTATGTGCCTAATTCGCTTATTTCGCCATATTTTTAAGAGCTTACAGAAAACTCTGGCTCTAAATATAGGGCTGTTGAACTTAAATCCAGAACTATATATTTGGATAACGTTCTACGGTTGTTGCTGTAAGCAGGGCATGATCTTTTCCAGGTATTAAAATATGCATTTCAGAAACATAAAACATTTCAGGTGTTCACAAAAAATGTCGTTTACCGGGAACTCCTGCGGTTATCAAATGAACGTTACTAAATTTAGCACTTTGATTAAACTTTCAAAGCATTTAAGTTAATTTGTCATTCTTTATGCTTTTATTATATATTCTTTGTTTTGCTCGACTTCGAGCAACATATTATCTAGTTCGATTAATTAGCAATGTTAAAATTGGTTGAAAATAAATAAATGAAAATTTCTCATATATCTTGAGAAATAATGATGTTATCAAAAAACTAATTGCTACATTGTAATCAGTAAAAAATCCAGTTCGAAATTATGTGTAACAACACCAATTTTATATTTATAACAACTATTTTCGATCCAATATATTGGACCCAAGATGGCGGCCGAAATTGTGTAGCCACTCAAAATGTATTATTTACTACCCTGGGTGGTGAGGGATTGATATTTGAACAAATATAGAAAAAAGAGAGAGGGAGACTATTATAGGGACACCCGGTATACTACCTTCTTTTAAGAGCCTTTTTTGTATACATGTCAAGAGGTTTCAAATATTCACACTGTAAGTAATAAGTTTAATTTGCAAAAAAGTGTGAACTCTAGGTTTTGCAATGTTATTAATGTTTAGTGTTTTATGCAATTAACAAATATACATTACCATTTATAAGGGCCTTTTATGTACACATGCTATCAGGCTAGAAAAGACTGATACTGTACATTAATAAGTTTTAGAAACGAGAAGTCAAATTTGGAAATAGGGTTACAGAGATTTATGTAAGAATACAATAGAATCCTTGGAAAAATGGTGCATATTTCGGTTCAACCTTACTTATCGTTCTAGAAAAATTAAAAATAGGCCTACTCATATTATGACGAGAAATGTGCACCTTAGTTGTCTAATACAGTACATCTCATTGATTGTTAACATAAACGAACAGCAATTAATTCTAGCTTATAATCTAAAATGTTTCTTCTGAACGTATATTTACTTTATTTATAGCTGACAAAATCAGACTGAATAACAAAATTAAAATTTTAAAGCAAATACTTTAAAAATGACGTAATATTTTTAATTAACAAATAATAATTGAACATTTAACAAATTATAAACCTCAACCATACCGCCATTTGAATCCTAGTTGTTTTCATGATTCGCAGGAAAAAGGAATTCCACTGCATTTCCTATTCAGAGGTTCTTGAAATATTATGTCTAATTTAGAGAGGGCCGGAGCGCCGGGCATTCCCGGTCCCTGATGTTTGATATACTGCCGCGCCGTAGCACTCGGCGACCGCACTTTTGTTTCTGGAATTTAAATGAAACTTTGCGAGTTTTTCGGAGCCCTACCATGCTGCACCCCCCACAACATTCCGCGGAATAACTCCTGCACAACTCGTACATTTTCTAAAAATGTACATATATAAATGAAGGGGGTTAAGTTATTAAAAAATAAATCAGCCTTGTGAAAACATTCATGGGTAATGCAAATAATTGCTCTATGTATCATCATACTTTGGTTCATCCATATAAGTCTGTATTCATTCAATGTATCTCTTATTAATTTTAATTATATTCTTCTGTTTCCACACTATTGTATTTGGTGATACGATTACAAAATTTAATTATATAATCAAAACATAAGCCACAGTTGATACATAAAACCCTATAAGAATTTTAGAATCCAGCAGCGACAATAATTATAAAAAAGAATGAATACAGTGCGATTAAAAAATAAATTCCAAACATAAATCTGCTCATGATTGCGGGTTTCCGAAAAAATCTGTGAAAAAAACTGTCTTGACAACTGATGAAAAAAATAAATCTCATAGCAAAAATATCGTTTACATCGACTCTCCAAAATGTCTTAAGCACATAGCCTGTTCACCGACTAAAAGTTAAGAAAATTACGAGGAATGATTTCGGTTGTAAACATGAAAAGCAATGATTTAATTATGAACTTAGTCATTAAGCGGGGCAATAAACAAGGAGGACACGTCTGCCAACCTAACAAGAAAGAATGTCCCGCACCTCATTCGCGTCACGTCCTCCGCATTAAGTATCCACGTCATCCAGGCTGCTCCTGGGAGTTCTCCCCATCTCGGCGGGAGAGAGGGAATTTTATTAACGTTTGAGACGATTCTCTTCCCCCCTCACACCGCCCCTCGCGCCTTCCAGCTGTCGAAGATATGGCACCAGTGACAGCTGTCTCGCTAGAAAACGCTGAGCTTGCTCTGTGATTTTGGGACATCCTGTATTTTTGTTTATTGCGGTGTAAGTTCTAAAGATATTGCAGATGGGGTGTAATTCACCAAATTTATTGTGTGATATCGCAAGAAAATTAATGTGTTTTATTGTAACAATCATTCTAAAATCAAAATAACCGGAATTTTATTTTAGTTTTGAGAAGTCGTGATTTTAAAATTTTGTGTGGAAACCTTGTTTATCTTGGATTCTTAAATTTGGAAATGCAGCCAGAAAAGTTTGAACGTGAAAGATCCGTGTTGGGTCGGTTTCACGATTATCCGTGTCGATTTTACATCAGGAAACAAAGTTTGAATGTTTGTGTTCATGATTATAATCAGAAGATATGGCACAAGAGTTGTTGGACAATGATTTTACTGTTTAACCAAACATTTTTTGAGGAAATATTGCCTCGCAGGATTCCTACTAGGCTACTCCTTTTTTGGAAATGTAGTATTCGTAATATAAATTTTCAAGTGAGGGTGTAAGAGAGGATACCCGATATTCGTGTCAAGTTTTACTTGACATGGGTTGTAAAACTTACGTAATTAACTTATCAGAGCCACGCATTAATACAATTTCTGTTATGGAGTTTGTACAATTGTTTACATTAGACAGCCTGTAATCATGGGGTCATTTCTTTTTTTTTACTAAACAAAGTATAGCTACAGTTACTCAAACAGCGTAGTTTGGCCTAATTTCAATGGGATGACGTCGGGACGTGAAGGTTACAAATCGGCCAGGACGATCGGGAAAAGACGTCCCGTGGTCTGTCCACGACCCATGAATATTAAAACCACGAACTTGGATTCTCGATCACTCAATCGGGACCAAGTCTAGCGAGAAATCAGTGTTCGGCTCTCGAGGGCGTTCCGAAGAAATCACGAAAACTCAGACCCTCCGCGGCCACGACTCAGCATGCTCAGCAGTGAGTTCGTATGTAACAGTGGATACAATGTCCTTCTGCAATTCCCTGAGCTAAGGAAACAATTGGAAAACATTAATATCAGTGAGCAAAATTATTATTTTTTGTTTCTGTCAAGAAAATAGAATTACAATACCAATACGTTTGTATGAAAATATATTTCTCTCCACCTGCTATGTTTAGACGCTTTTTACTCCTTGTAATGCGTGGGTAAAACAATAATTCGTCTCCAAACGGGAGTAAAGTAAATATTTAGTCCCATAAGAACAACTTTGATATCAATAATTCAAAAATTAAAGTGCCTTCAAATTTCCACGAGCACATGCAAATATGTTGCAGCTCAACGAATGCAGGCGCTAATAGCTGATTTCGTGGCAGGAATAATCAAATAAGAATAACATTAACGAAAATCAGCTGAATAACAATCAAGGATGTAAGGACGTTGCAACAATCAGCTGTTTCTTGCTTCATGAGTACAGGTTGCAGCTACCCGAATGCAGGCGCTAATAGGAGAATGACACAAAATGAATATTTCTAATAAAAAAAACTGAAACAAAAAAGACAGTAACTGTAAGTTATTACTTAGCTACAGTTATTACTTAGTAAGTAATAACTTACTAAGTTAATAATAAATGTTAATGGTCAGGATATTTATAAATGCTGGTGGCGAGAATATGTTGTGTGTATTTCGAGAGTAAAGTACATCGACTCCCTCGTGAGACAATGTTGTTCTTTACTCACTCAACACACAAATTACTATTGCCTAACCATTTATTCATTATCTATTGTAATATACCCTTAATTCTGATAACGGGATACAACCCAGTCTTGGGGTTCACCCGTGCTAAAAGGGTGTACCTCCCTTTTAGCAATAATACGGCTGATAACCTAATAAAGTGTTATCAGCCGTATTATTACAACTTGACTATATGTATACATTTGTAACATTAACCTTATATAATCTGCTCCCCTTTGTGCGACAAAGAACTAAATAATTAATTTCGAACGTTTTTACAACGTCACGAATTCTGTTAATTTTATAAATGCATTCCATGCCTCCTCGTGTTTCGATTTTGATCTGATATCATCAGCATCGTTTTATCCTATCGGTCATCTCCGAGCGTGCGTACGAGCTCGATCACTACTCGTGTTAAAAGTCGGTTCTAATATATTCCCTATTTAAGGTATTAAAAGCTGCTTTAAGAAGGAAACTATGCCAAAATCACTCTATATTATGATGATATGAGTTTTGTAATGAGAGGTAGTTATAATGAAATGGATATGCATATTGAATATGGATACGTATATTGTGAATACGAATATGGTTTTAATTCCGAGAGAACATAATGATGTCCTCGATTCAACAGAGGGTGTTTTAAACAATGAACTAAACCTCGCTGGAACCTATACGGCCAAATTTAGCTTGTACGAGCTTCCCGCAGAGGCTCAAGGATCTTAACATAAGCTCGCTTTTTTGCTCCTAAAAGCAGTTTACTGAGGTCGATGTGAAAAGTAACATTATTAAAATGCAAAATAGAGATTTGACTTCGCTACTTCACAAATCCGACCTCCCTATGCTTCGTCGGCCAGACTTTAAAATGCTAATAGGCCTTTAAATTGAGCAAAACGTTGTCACAAATAAGGCTTTAGTAAAGAGGGCACTGGATCCCACTTTGCGGGAGGTTTAACGGCCCAAGATGTCTGTAATGTCCAAAAACGCCTCCGACGGATCCAATAAACCGAACGGCGCGGCGCCGGCGGCCGGGACGTGAGCGGTGTCCGGATGACCGCGACATGATGACGGATCATCGCTCCCCCTGCGAAACGTTCCGAATCAACAAAATTCTCAGCATTTCCTCTGTTCATATTGGATATTGAGCGACGCCGCTTGGGCCGCATTATTGGCGCCCCTGCCGCCCCCTCCCCCACCAAAAACCACCTCCTACGCCCTAAAACCGATATTAGTTCCTTTTTTTGGCCCCATCTCAGAAATTATGATTTTACCCTCTCTGTAACAACGAGGGACATAATTTATTTATAGAACTTCAGGAATTGAATTATCGCTTCCGGTCTGCAGTTGATAAACGCAAACATGACAGGATAGCCTAATATTTCGTAAACTTTTGAATAAATAAATCATAAAACTTTTTATCATCCAAAGGATCCTTTAAAGCATGCACTGCCTTAGTTTTTCCCGACCTCCAAACTCCAAAGCTCTCTCATCAGGCACCATCGCGCGATCACCTGTGGTCTAAGCGAACGCTAATTAGTGTAAATACACAGCATTGCAATCTGAAACTGCCATCTTAGCCGAGCGAGGGTTAAACCTCAAGGTCTAAGAAAAAAAGCCGATAAACAGGATGTTTAGCCATCACCCGAGGCTGGATTACTCAATCCTGCAGCGACTATGACGGGAACTTAGCTGCTCACTAATTTACAGTAATCACGGCCAAGATAATAAGCGGTGCGGAGGACGCGTGCACTGGATATGTGGGAACTGACCAGCGATAAGCAACGGAACGGAGGTCAAGAGGCTGCAGAAATCCCCGCAGAACAGTTGTAAATGTTGATACGGAGGACGGTGGAAATGGAATGGTTGCAGCTGTTGGTACAGAGGTCGGTGTAAATGGAACGGTTGCAGATGTTGGTACAGAGGACGGTGGAAATGGAATGGTTGCAGCTGTTGGTACAGAGGTCGGTGTAAATGGAACGGTTGCAGATGTTGGTACAGAGGACGATGGAAATGGAACAGTTGCAGCTGTTGGTACAGAGGACAGTGGAAATATATAATTAAATTTCTTCAAAACTGATCGGTCCTATTCTAGAGTTTTCCATGTTCATAAGTTGGTGTTATTTAATATATTTTACTTCGTTTTTTTAACATAACTTAAATATATAGTACTGATTTTTTCTGTTTAGAATTATTTACAAATAACAATTAAGTAGGACAAGGAATGCAGGAATTGTATTTACGATTTGATCTGTAATTAAATGTGAAAAATTATTCGGGAATGTTTAAGTGTATATTATTTGTTTACACTGAGCAGAATAAAACATACATACATAAATAATATACATAAAAACGATAAGCAGAGAAAATAGTAGTAATAAGGAGGGTTTGCCATTATTGTATTTCATAATCCTTAATAATTAATTTGATGCCTCAGTAGTATTTAACTGATTCCAAACCAGTACCTTCTCCACTATCGCTTCCATTAAATAATAAATGTTCCGACTGTATTCAATCTATCGGATGAAACAACCACCGCTGCGCGGCCAGTCTATAATGATAAACATCGGCCAAGATAGATGGATCTATTCGCACAATTATCGCGATTTGACGACTACTTATCGCGGGTTCCGAGATGCCGCGATAGAGCGCGGTGGGAGCGACCGATCATATCGTGGACCACGAGATCTAGCGAGATGCGATCAGATATTCCGGCAGCGTCCAAGCGCTGTACCCACCATCCTGCCTCCTGCGTCATGCGTCGTCTATATGCGTTACCGGGAGTACAAGAGTATTCTGGCTACGAGTCCTGCGTCCTGCGTCACCTGATACTTTGCGTCACCGGGAGTACAAGAGTATTTTGGCAACGAGTCCTGCGTCCTGCGTCACCTGATACTAGGCGTCACCGGGAGTACAAGGGTATTCTGGCAACGAGTCCTGCGTCCTGCGTCATGTATATGCGTCACCAGGAGTTCAAGGGTATTCTGGCAACGAGTCCTGCGTCCTGCGTCACCTGATACTAGGCGTCACCGGGAGTACAAGGGTATTCTGGCAACGAGTCCTGCGTCCTGCGTCACCTGATACTAGGCGTCACCGGGAGTACAAGGGCATTCTGGCAACGAGTCCTGCGTCCTGCGTCACCTGATACTAGGCGTCACCGGGAGTACAAGGGTATTCTGGCAACGAGTCCTGCGTCCTGCGTCACCTGATACTAGGCGTCACCGGGAGTACAAGGGCATTCTGGCAACGAGTCCTGCGTCCTGCGTCATGTATATGCGTCACCAGGAGTTCAAGGGTATTCTGGCAACGAGCACTTTGTCCTGTGTGGCCTAGATGCTTACGGGAGAGTAAAATTGGTCAAAATTGTATATATTAACTAAGAACATAGGATTCCTACTAATGCATTTAATTTGTAAATAATGGCTACTGTTAGAATAAGTTATGACTATTTCCATTCATAACCGCACGTAGAGAGGTTTACTTGAATTGTTTCCAAATAAAGTTGGCGTATTACTGTATAGAGGGGTAATGAAATGTAACAACATAACCTTTTTGTAATACAAAAGAAATATTATTAAATCGCACTTCCTCTTTGTTAGCTCTCTCTCATCAGTCAAACAATGCATTTTAGACAAAGAAATATATGATTTTATAAAAACAAGCTCGATCAAAAGATTTTCCCGCTTTCCCGCAAGGTTGTTTTTACTTGTGGGGTTTCTCTGCAAGAACCTCATTCCTACTTGAAGACTTCCAATAAGGAATTCTCGAGTAAGTCGCGCGTTCAAAGGCCGCAGCGCCGCCGTCCGCCGTCCGCCGTCTTTACCACGTATAATGCGGATATTTTTTCCACCCCCGATCGCAATTACGGTCACGTTTCTTCCAATTACCTATTTGTAATGTAATGTGCGACTGTTTTGCTCACTTTTCATACACCGGAACCGGTTCTATATAAGGAGACCCGGCCCCGGTAATGAGGATCCTCCTCGTGACTTCTTCTGGAGTCTCCAGCGTTCCAGTTCCAGCGATTCCAGGAACCGGACAGGTGTTGAACCAGACACCTAAAAAGCGACGTCCTGATTGGATTTGTCTCTGGTGACTTTTTCATCTCAAAGCTGATTGGTCGTCGGGGAAAGAACAGGCGGATGGCTTTAGAGGAATCTGGTGAAAAATTATCCAAAGGCTAATGGAGGTTAGGGTCTGAATATACTCGAGTGTATTTCGCTGTAGAATGATATTTTATAACGATAAGTTTCAAAGACGTCACGGGTATGCAGAAACAGATTATGTAATCATTTTGCAACATAATAGGAGTATTAATTTTGAAATCCTGCCCTTTCTTAGCCTATGTAGAACCAGAGGTGGGAATATACGCGAAATCTGGTTTTTAATATATAGACCGATAGGGGCATCCTGTTCGACTGCTGTAGAATACTGTTGGTCGGATGTTATCTGAAAATTGCTCCTGAGTATTAAAAAAGTGTAAACAGCTATGGAACGCAATCGTAGTCTTGTATAGCATGTTTTTAGGCAACACATTTTCAACACGTACTTGTGGAGATACTGAAGACGAAGAAACTTACCTTTAAATGCAAATTACCACAAAAAATTCAAAATGAAATTTTGGAATTTTCAGGGCAGTAATAATCAATGTTATACTTTCTGAGAAATTCTGGTCTATGTTGTCGTCTTTATCCAGTAATTTCAGATGAGTACCTATTATACATTAGCTGATGATAACAACCGATGTATTCACTCCCAACTATAAACGATCAATAGCTTTTGTTGCAAAACAGGAATTACAAAAAAGCGTAAGATCAATCTGATTTAGTTTAAATATAATGAATTAAGCCTTGGTTTTGTTAAGAATATAATTTTAAGGTCGCATGGGTAGCTGAAAACAATTCTGCATTGTTGGGAACACCACAGCAGGCAGTTGAGATAGGACGAAACCTCCCAACAAAAGATCTGAGAGCCTTTAACAATGAACAAAGCTCGAATGTGTTTAAGAATCAGCTTACGTCCCTCGGTTTTGACACTTTAATTTACGAGACTGGTTATGTTCGGTTAAATTGTTAGTAAAATAGTCAAATACGATCAAACAAATTGTTTTATGACTTGGCTTTGTTATTAAGATTACCTAGTATGTTTTCAATCTATATGAATTTTACCTTATTTCTCTTGATTGGAGCTTAAACATACCTGAAACACATGAACACAAATCAGTAAAAATGGTAAGTAGTAACTGTCATTGGACTTCAAAAGATTAATACTGAATTTCATTTGTTGCAATGATAAATTTTTAAAATATACTGTACAAGAGGGCTTTTCTTGGACGTCGTTGTTTATAAGTAGGCCCTACGCTTCCTTTTACAAAACTATATAAAAAACTACATAAAATCATCGGCTATACCGAAAACAAGTTTTAGACGAAAAACAATGTTTTTGTTCCATATATGGATTTTTGAGATTAGCAGTGCGGTCCAAAATTTATTGCACTGCCAGTCCAATAAATTTTGGACCATAGTAGTAATATTTTAAACGTATTTAGGGAATCGAAATTTTGAAGGTAAAAAACCGAAGGTAGTTTTTCAAGTTCGTTTCCAAAATCGAAACCGAAACACGTCGTGAGCGAAATAAACAAGCCCGTAATTCCATTGTCAAAACAAGAGGTCGGGATGGGATTTCGCCACGAACCATAACTCAAAACGTGGCCTAAGGGACTCAAAATCCAATCCGATCCTTCACCCGATCCTTAAGACAAAACCGGCCCTCGTAAACCGTCAAGAATCGGTAACGAAGTCGCAGCGTTGTTAACGGAACCATATTGTTGTTGGGATAATTGTGTGAAAACCGGGCACAATTTACGAGGGGTCGGCTTAGGTCTAGTGACCGCCGGCTTAAAACGCGGTTAACACCCCCTACCGGCCACCGGTGCAATTAACACTCCATACGGCGCTCACACGCGCACCCGCGCACTACACTACCACACACCCCACCATACACCACACACGGCACTGACAAGTTGTTCTACGCCCACTACACTACCACACACTCCACCATAGACCACACACGGCACTGACAAGCTGTTCTACGCGCACTACACTACCACACACTCCACCATACACCACACACGGCTCTGACAAGCTGTTCTACGCGCACTACACTACCATAGACCACACACGGCACTGACAAGCTGTTCTACGCGCACTACACTACCACACACTCCACCATACACCACACGCGGCACTGACAAGCTGTTCTACGCGCACTTCACTACCACACACTCCACCACACACCACACACGGTACTGACAAGCTGTTCTTCGCGCACTGTACAACTACATACTCCAACATACAACACACACTGCATTTACAAGCTGTTCTACGCCCACTATACTACTAAACACCCCAACATACACCACTCAGGGCATTGATAAGCTGTTCATAGCTAACACGTATCCTTCTGGATAATAGTTGTACGGCTATCAAACCGTCTGAACCAACAGTTTTCAAAGGGCACATTTTGCATCTTTGCACACACGAGTTGACTTCCTCCCTTGAGGTTACTAAAAGCTAAGCCACGTGGAATTGTAAAAATTCAACGTTTACTATAAATAAGGAAAAACAATAATAAATTTAATTTTGAACGAGGAATTGCTTTACTTAGAAGCACCGGCAAGAGCGGCTTTTCCGGGCTATTTTATTTCAGAAACTCTAAATGACAATCCTGTGACTGTTAATGCCTTCTAATGCAAACGAATCACGAATCTATCAGTGTTTTCATAAACAATACAAATTGTGTGATGTAAATCGCAATTATTTAAAAAAATAAAATTTTGGAACGTTTTGATTATATTTGGTTGAATAGGTTGTACGCAAAAACAGAATATGGGAACACTCAGTGATAAATGTTCAGAGAAAAATTTTTTTAAGTTCATTGTTATATGGATTGTTTAGTGTGTCCTAATTTGGATTGAAAGAGTGAAAGTGTAATTAAGCCATTATATGGCTAGGTTAAATATATATTCCTAATAAGAATGCATTCGTTTAAGCAAAAAATATATACGTATACAACTTTGTTGTTGATGCGTTACTAAAAATATTAGCTAAGTGACTATTAAATAAGTGTTATCCCTACAATAACCACTTTTATTTTATCTCACACGAGCTTGTAAAATAATGTCTTTATTACTAAACCAGTTGTTATATAAATATAAAAAACCAATAAGTTGTATTTAGTGGCTCCTACAAGCCACAGGAGAGAATAACCGATTTCTCCTTTTTAGCGCCGTCCGGGCGGTCCTTACCTTTGAGTTTTTTACTCTGAGGCGCTTTGTCCTTTTGTCACAATGTTTGGGGTTTCCGGAGTTGTGAAAGTCACTAACGGTACAGGATCGCCAGTTTTTTTGTAGGAGAAAGTTGGGTGTTTTTAACCAAGGGAGTTTTAGGGCGGTTTGGTGCCAGAAGTCTGCAGTCTGTTGAGGACATCACTGGTGTTACTCAAGAAGACAGGAGGAGAACCTCCTTGTAGCAGAAGCAGTGGAATTTATTTTATTTTATTGATTTCTTTCTTGTTGTTTGAATTCTTATATTTTTATCATTACATTTAATACAATTCTGTAGATACACTTGTGATGAGTGGGTGGTTTTAAGTGGTTAGTGAGGTTAATCAGTGCTTGAAGTGATTTATTTGTCAAAAGCAACTACGCTACTACAATGGAGACCAGTGAAAAGGTCAGGATAATCGTCATCAAGGTATTGTGAAATATTTTTACATAGTATTACTATAAATCAAAAATAGCATTCGTTTGATGATCTTAAGGTTTTTCAAGGCATAAAAAGAATTCGAAATGAACATGAAACGTTCCAACCATCGATCGATTATGCTTACTTTTACTTGATAATTAAGGTAAACAAATTAAATATGGTATCATAAAATAATCGCTTTACTTTCAATTCAATTAGAAGGAATAACGGGGGTTTTGTAGGTATTATGGGAATCACTGCAACGCTTTAAGCTTCATAAACCCAATGCGCCATAATGAGGAAATAACAAAACAGTTGAAACGGAACCTAAATCCAATACAGCAACAGGGGTGACATTACATAGCCGCGAATGCCCTTAAACCTGTAAATATAGCTCGCAAAACCAAGGATTAGAGCGGCCCGTGCACAAAGGTATGAAAAGTATGCATACATTTCACATGCAAGCTTGGGTCGAGCTAGAGCTCGTGTTTGGGCTGTCCCGGGGGGGGGGGTGAAACATTCACATTTCAGCTCGGAAAGAATTCAAACAATAATCACTTAATTGATACAAGAGCCGTTCCGATTCAAATAAATTATAGGTTAGAGTCAAATCACAAGTTGTCGCGTCATATTTGTACTCTTGGGCTTCATACCTGATATATGTCGGGGCTGTGAGGCTTGCTTGGTGTTCGTCAACTTACTCTCAAATTAATTTAATTTGTATGACCCCTTTTTACAATTCTATTAATTTTACTTGATCAATACATTCAAACTACTAGTTTTTACTTGACAGAAATGAATACGAGTAAATATTTTCAAGTATACATATACACTTTTTTCGGCATTACTCAGATAATTGAAAAAGTCTATTGTCAAGCTTATGATACCCGCAATTCAAATTCAAGGGAATAGAAAAAGTGGTAAGGTTATTTAATTCCTAAGACATCTGTCGAACGAATTTAAAAATCTTGCTTTTATTCAAATTTTACTAACCAAGCATTTTCTAAAAAAATTGGCGGGGATAAATTATATTCTATTCGTCTTAAGGAACCCCTATTTTTTGCGATCCCTTAAATCGATAAAGGATGATAAGTGAAAACGTTATCTAACAAAATATCATGTTCCGTTAGGAGTTAAAATGGTATATAAGCAAAGACTACTGTTATGTTGGCCTATATTTCATAAAGTATGATTTATTAATAAAAAAGCACACTAAATGTAGGGTTTGATTGAATTAAAAGTTTACAAGAATGAAATAGTTTAACTACGTTCCCAATTTTAAGTTAACACATTCTACGAACGAGCAACAAACAACTAAATTAACCGAACCGATTTTGCTTACTCTATCCAAATAATTTGTTGAAACTTGAAACAAACTACTTACAAAAAATAAATAAGACATAGATCCGCTAGGCGGAGAAGAGAACAGGAGCGGACTGTGTATAAACCGATGGCTATTTACAGAGCGCGTGTTTGTAGATCCTTTCCTCACTGAATCAATCACCTTCCCGGCCTCGAAAATAGGAAAACAAGCAAGCAACCGACAAGCCCGGGTCCAACTAACGGACTGATGAAATGTAAAGGGCCTGCTACCGAACTGGCTGCAAAAAACAACATTAGATAGGCTGCTGCAAGGGGCGACTTTGGGGCCATTGTTGTTGAAGGGCGACCATCTTGCCTGGTGACACAGTGGGGACTTTGGACCATCGCACTTTTAATTGTTGCCGTTTCGATTGAGTTAAAACTTAAAGGAAACTTGCGTGAAAGATCTAAGGATACAAAGTGGAGATATATTGTGAGTTTTGATGTTCAGGTTAGCTAGCCTTTACATGCACGGGATTTATTTATGAAACTATAATATGAATGCCAGATTTATCTTCGCTATTACCGATCCAAAGTCAGACGCATTTGACGCACTGATTGACAAAATGCTTCTGAGGCATACTGCTATTAACAATTTCGAATGGGATGGGCTGTTTTTAAAACATTGTTGTGGAAAACTTGAAAAAAAATAAAAATTAACGTTTAAGTGAGCCATTTTACAAAATGACATGACACAATTGAGCCGGCTGCTTTTTTAAGTAATCTATGATATAATTTGCCATAAAAATATGGGCTCCTTTAGAGAGAATTTATATTTATGTATTAGTAAACGGAACCAAGAAAACGCTATTTTTGAGCGTAAAATGGAAACATTTGAAAAACTATTAAATAAAAAATCGTTTAGGCTGTTTTTGTACTAAGAATTAGGAATCAATGACCGAAACAGTCTTAAGGTATCTACTGAGCCCATAATGGGCAACCATAAATCAATGCGGGCCGAAATGGGTTACTTCAGCCCCGTCAGTAAAAACTTGCGCGATATTTCACCCGAAACAAGTGCAAGAAATGCCTGAGCCCCAAATATATCACTTTTACCGCCTTCCCTTTCAAAGGTGTTATACGGTCGGGACTGTTCTGTCCAACGAATAAAAATCCACCTGTAATGAAGTATATATATATATATATATATATATATATATATATGTATATGTAAATATATAGTGTTGTTTTAATTATAATTATTTTACCATTATAAACTAGACAGTCTAGTAATCCTGCTATGACTTTTAATAACTAAATAAAGTAGTCTTTTTAAAAAATAGGGCTATTAGAAATTTACCAAAAAAAATATATATACATATATACATATGATGGTTTTGTTGAGTTATAACCTTGTTTAATGATTTACCTAGATATTAATAAGATTATTATTTATTTATAACATAGCAGAACTGTGAATACGAGTTGAAATTGAAAATATATGTTGATGCAATTAGGGTTAATTTACAACTTTTCTTTGAACTAGATTAGTTTTGAATTTAGGTAGTATTAGATGAGAAGCACTTTATCGTATCGAAAATAATAGTATTTAGATAAATCGAATAAGTTAATTAATATATTACTATATAGGCCTATATACCGATAGACAATATTTAAAACAATTAAGAAAAACACCCTTTTATTAATTGAAGGCGGAGAATTTTTAACTCTTTTTTAAAATTTATTGAAATTGTGCCTTTTTAGATACATTAACATTATTCTCGTTTGTGGTTAGAAATCTCTTAAAGACAAAACTTGGAATTTCAACTTAGAAAACATTTTTATAATACAATCACAGGAAAAGCGTCACGATACGGGAATATGATCCGATAAAAATATAGAGTAAACACAAGTAACAAAGGCGTCAAGAGGATATACGAGGAGAGCCGGGAACATTTCAGCATTTGATGTGATAATTAAATTCTGTCGTTGTGGAAGCTAACAGATAATGTAATATTCAAAACAATAGCGGTGCGGGTTTGTGTCTGAGTTGAGATGCAGCCGCCCGCCGCCCCGCCCACCCGTGCGGCAGGCCGCGCGGCCCCCGTCGCGTCGCCACCGCGCGGCCATCTTGGATCCAGCCCCACCACACCACAACGCCAGACGAGCTTCATTTCCTAACCTTTCTTGTGTTTGTTCCACTTTTTCTGTGATTTTTCCTGGTTTATAGACTACTTTTCCGCGAGATTTTACACATACCACGTACCAGAATGTCGGCCCCGATGGAAAATGTGGAGATATCGAGGCCTGTCGCGCTCCCGAGGTGCAACGGTTTGTATTTGTTGTTTGTTTGAGTCGGACCGTCATGGCGGTGCAACCTCTGTGTTCTTTGGGGAAAACCCTTTAAATTTCTCTATTTCTTGGTTGAACATTGTAATTGAGATGCAGAATAAAAAATAGGATAATGGCGTAGTTAATGATGAATCGATTCTTAGATATAACGATAGTTAGTAAAAATGAAAGGCAAACCGATACAATAACAAAAACATAACCTTAAATTCAGGTCTGTGGAAGCTTTACTTTATATAGGTTTAGTTAGACCTTTTTAAGGAAATAAATACATTCGTTTTCACGCTATGGACGTTTAGGAAGTATATTTCTCTCACTAGATCAATAATAACATATTTAAGATTATGAAAGCAAGTAAACATCTAAATAACAATGAATGGATATAGACAGCAATGTATGTTAATCATTACTCCAATAATAATAGGGCCCAAGCTTTGTGTTGAAACCATCTTAGTTTAAAAATATGTGAGATGAAGATATAAAGCTGTTTATTTGTACGTAATTTGTTATTTACTCTGGTTTTAGTATAGTCGAAGAAATATTGACAGTAGGCCTAAATGGATTGCGTTGTACATTTATGTTAAACGAATTTGGGCTTAAAGAAGCTATTATAGGTTTATTATTTTTTTAAATGGCATTAGGCCTTCATTTTAGTCCAAATAAATGTTAAAAAAAATGTATACTCTAGCTACAAAGGGTATTAATGTACGAATTACATTTTAATACAGATGATTGTATAACTTACCACTTTATAACTTAACACTTGAATTTAAATTCACGTGCGATCGAATCGACGGTTTACTGCAAAAGCAATATTTTAATATTCAGTGATTTTCTTCTAAAACACCTCCTAATCAAATAAATAAATAAATTACATTCGTACAAAACAATCCTCCTCTCTGTAATCAGTTACAGAGAAAGAAACTCCTTTGACAATTGGACTTCAACAATGAAAAGCTGTCGGACAATGGGACTGGCAACAATTGAACAAGGATAATAATGAGACAGAGCGAGAGAGAGAGAAAGAGAGAGAGTGATGGGAGGGGGGGGGGGGTAACGCCAGGACGGCATGCAAGGATCACGCTACTACCAGTGCCAGTTCCATGTAGTTATTGATCCCGTTTACGTATATAGGTCACCAGTAATCAGTCCGTTCGAACGTTTATCAACATCTCTTTGTTTTTTTAATCCGCTACATCATTTTCGCTTAAAGCTCCCTATCCTCTTTTTGTTTGCCGTTCCATTAGAGAGATTTTGTGAGTTAGGTTTAGGCGAAAACTAGATTCACTATTTCTGTAATTAATTGGCTGGAGTACCCTTGGTATTTTGCTAGTTTGTACTGTCTTAGATGTTTTTTCTTGAAGCATTGAATAGTTTTTAAGGTGTTACCAGTGGAGATGAGGAGTACATAATGATGACGCTTTAAATCATTAATTAATTTCAAACAATCGTAGTGATGATAGTGTGATTTTCAAAATGGAAGTAAACTGCTACGGTAGAATATAAAAACTGTTGCAGTTGTTTTATTATTTACTGTAAATATAAGTAGTTCACAATAAAAATTTGAAATAACTAAGTTTATCTAATAATACAGCTGAAATTTACTGTCATAACATATATTTTTATTTAAGTATAACGGCCAACAAAGAAAAAATCTAACAAATAAATAAATCTATAAAACAAATACATTCAACGAATTTGCAGTATCGAACTGTTAACTAGCGCAACATGAATTTCTAAATTAAATCAATATTTTACCCCTTGTTTGTGAGAAACGGTTTTACAAATATAATTAATTAAATAAAAATGTTTCTCACAACAATACTACAAACTCTTACACTCAACAGCGTTGCCAAGTATTTCTCATAGCAAATCATAAGCGATTATTTTTACCTCTTTAATAATTATAATATTTAACTATAATCCATATATGCATAAAATCGTTAAAATCGTGCATGCGGCATAAAACCGTTGTTATCAAACATTACATTGCGAATAATTGAGCCAGGATTGCATTCAAGTATATATACATTTTATATTAAAGTACGTAATCTTTTTTCAATGATACATTCGAGGAAATAAAGACATTATCCATTCATTATTTTGTGACTGAAACTATGAATAAATAAAAACCTACTATTGGATGTAGATTTACTGTGAGATAATATTTGCAGGGTCTTTTATTTAATGCGTGCGATGCCAGAGACAGTTGCGGCACGGCGCGGCGCGGCAGAGAAGCGGGGCCGCCATTTCAGTTGGCGGGCTGCTCCCTCTAGAATGCCGGCTTCGCGCCGCCTCGTGCCGGCCATCTCGTGCCGCTGCCGCCCGCTACTCCTAACTCAAATTTGAACGTTAGTTTTCACTTTCCCCTGCTATATTTGGCATGTTATAAGTTTATTTCACACGAATTGACATCGAAGATAAAACATTTACCAGATACCAAAGTACTTATAAATTCCTAAACTATATATTGTCATTGTATACAAAAAGGTTATCCCCAATGACCCCAATAGATCCAGGAAATAGATATTTGATAATGAATCGGCTCAAGTCTGCTGAGCAGTAATATTAACAACGAACCAAACAATGAAAATATCAGTGAAATAAAAACAATAACTAAACATTTGTTACAGTGCTTTATACATTTAAAGAAGATTGAACTTTTATTTTTTTATTTTTATGCCTTATTATTTTTGTGTTACTGAGCTTGTTCCAGAAAATTGAATTCATGCAGAGTCCATCTACCCTAATACGTTATTAAATCATTAATATTAGATAAACACTTTAAAATAAATTTAAAACCTTTGCTCTTTTATAGCATAAATTTTAACCCTATATGAATTCAGCCTTGACCGCACTTTCTGGACATTTTAGTGATTATTAAATATAAATAATTGTAATTAATTTCTTTTGTAAACAATCACTATCATTTTGCTTAAAATATTTTTTGGCTTAATTCTTTCCTGACAGGATTGCAATAATCGCATCACTGAAACAAATCAGTACAGCAATCAATACTCTTTATAAAATATAAGACAAAATCTCCGCAAACTAAGTCCAACTTATGTCAACGTCCCTTTAGTTTAAAATATCAATTACATATGATTGGATACTAAAGAACGCTTGGTTGCATTTATATTTTTGTAGTTAACGTAAAATATTGTTTGATTTCATATCTAACACATTAATTAACACATTTTTGGTGGAAGATGGCTTCTGTACCAATTGAGGCTAGTACTTTAGTAATTGAGTGTAATCAAATGAACAAGAGTAAAGGTAATTTTACGACTCTTATCATACAAATAGGTGTCCTAGAGTGGGGTACAAGAGGCTCATAAGTAAAAAGGTACCAAATTTTAATATTTTTTACGTATTGTGTACATTTTGTTGTTTGAGAAGTGTCTCTGAAAAACATATTTTCAGACCTAGACAAAAAGGACGTCTTAAAAAGAAAAGAAAGACGTAACACCTGCATTGTATGAAGATAAAAGTCAAATCCAGGGGGTTGTCGTTGTTTGTATCACAACCAGGTTGTCTACCAGTCCTATTAATCCTTTAAGCCCTCCCAAAGTCCTCCGTGAAAGAAGGTCCTCCGAAAGTCCTCTTTTTGACCTAAAGATCCTCTATTTTTCCATTTCTTTTGAGGAATGTGATATTTTAAGTTATCTATTTGAATTTTGGGATATACAAATGTACCGCAGTCAAACACGAATTTTGGTGCCATTATATGTCGTAAACTAGTTTTCGAGAAATCTCCGGCTATATTTATTTGTAAATTAGATTATGACTAAATTTCTTTAGATTATTATATATTTGATTGATTCACAGATACTTTTCATAAATAAAACTACGCCTAGGAGTGTAGACGGGCCCTCCAAAGGCCCTCTTTTGATTGCATCGCTGTGGAAGACACCCCGGACTTGAACCAGGGGCCGCTCGACCCGGGCCAGCGACATCGGGCCGCGGACCTGAACCAGGGGCCGCTCGACCCGGGCCAGCGACATCGGGCCGCGGACCTGAACCAGGGGCCGCTCGACCCGGGCCAGCGACATCGGGCCGCGGACCTGAACCAGGGGCCGCTCGACCCGGGCCAGCGACATCGGGCCGCGGACTTGAACCAGGGGCCGCTCGACCCGGGCCAGCGACATCGGGCCGCGGACCTGAACCAGGGGCCGCTCGACCCGGGCCAGCGACATCGGGCCGCGGACCTGAACCAGGGGCCGCTCGACCCGGGCCAGCGACATCGGGCCGCGGACCTGAACCAGGGGCCGCTCGACCCGGGCTGACACCCACGACAGTCATTAGTGCGCCGATATCTGGAGATTTCCAGGCATATCGAGTCGACGAATGCGGCCGTTACAATACTGTCCCATCCATAACCCTAACGACAGCGTTGTATGGGGTACGCCACCGCCACCTAGTTAAGAGTTGTCGGGTACAATGGTCGGTGGGTGTACCGAAGGTTGCGATAACGATTTGCACCGTGCGCCCGAGTCGCCCGAGTCGCCCGTCCGCCCGACCCGTCCGACCGCCCGCTTACAAGCGGCCTTTGCCGAAACAAAGGTTCGCCTCACAATGCAGCCATTGTACTCTCGTAAATGTTAACCTGCCCGCTTTCCTCCATTGCGAATACCTTTGCTCGGATATAATTCTTCTATTAAAATAATCAATGGTCTTATATTATTGGAATGATTTTGGCTAGGTTAAAATTTAAGAAATGGTTACGTTAATTCTAGTAAACTTTGTAAGGAGAGATTTCTTCACGATTCTAAAAGATGTTTTTTTATTGAAGTTTATTAAATGAAGTTTATTAATCGTAGATTATACTAAGCGAATGTGGACACAGTTATATAGCCCGCATTCGTAGAATTTCTTCTTTAGATGTTTAACCCTTTAGTGAAATGTGTGGTTAATTTATGTATTTAAATTCTCTGAAATATTTAATTTGTTCCATTAAAATACATGTTTGGTTGTTACATTTACTTCACTAACACTCACGATGAAAAAATACATAAAAACACTAAATCCTCCTTTTTTTGTTCTTATATTTTAGAGCACGTGTAAAACTGTAAAATACATTGAA
The DNA here is from genome assembly GCA_035578135.1 of Flexamia atlantica. NCBI lineage: Eukaryota > Metazoa > Arthropoda > Insecta > Hemiptera > Cicadellidae > Flexamia > Flexamia atlantica. Next base: position 34,356,930 of record JAQJVK010000010.1, read on the forward strand.
TCGCTAAGCTAATATGAGAGGTGGAGTTCTTTTCTATGCCTGGTATTTCTACAATTATAGCGATTGTAAGTTTTTGATAAAAAAAATTTCACGAACAGACTGGAAAACTGAAGTCATGAGAGTGCAAACAGTAGTAGCCTAATACGGTCTTATGAGCATGAGATAATGAAATCACTTTTGCAGTCACAACTCAATTCGCATCATGAGATTACAAATACTGTTCAGTATATTTTTGAAGCTGCTGCAACACGCCCCCGCAAACTCAAAACGGCAAAGTAGGTACTGCACTAATTTTGTCTACTGCATTTCCTCAGGCTTTTCGTTTGCCCCCGCAAGAAAAATACGGCATTACAGATACCGCATTCATTTTGCCTAGTTGTTTGTTCCAGGCGCTCGGATACTCGCCCGCTTAGTTATGTAGGCAAAATAGATACTGCACTAATTTTGCCTGCTTAACTCCCCAGGCGTTTTCCGCGACCCCATCACATGCGTTGTAAAACGATAGCTTACCGACAAACTTTGATGAAAAAGTACGTTACAGCCGGAACCGAGCCAAAGAATCGGGTAAGGCTAAAGGAAGCTGACAGAGGAACTAATCTGCCATGAATATATACGTCTGGACCGTCGAGTCGGCTAAAGGCTATTGTAAATTCGTTTTTGTTCGGCTCCAGAAAAGATTCGATTTTGCTGTTCAAATCGCCGTGCGATTTAAGCCGGTTTCGGAATACGTGTGGACGGTGGGAGGGGAGGGGTCAAAGGTGGGGCGGGGGCGGTTTTGACCCCTTGTCAACTCGTCTTAGCTCACCTCGGACGCAACTGTGTAAAACAATTACTTCCGCCTTCCTCCCTCGTCCACCTGTGGTGTCCTGGATTTATGGTGCATTTCGCTGCAACTGCGATTGCTGAATTTACTGTGATCTGATCTCAAGGGAATAAAATACTCTCGAGTGGTAGTACATATTTAATTGGTCATATAAGTGGAATGTAAAAAGAAGCCCAGAATTACAAATAAAACAACAAAAGCAAATATTGTCGGATTTTCTTAAATGTTCTTAACTGTATATCACTTTATTAGTTAGTGATTTTCTTATACATAATTAAAGATAAAAACACCAAATCCTTCATTATACCGATTTTGCATAACTTCATGTACTAATGATAGATGAAAACGTGACTCTGTGTAGGCCTGTTGGCTGGTATATGGAATCCTATACGATATAAGACAAACCTAGTCTTTGATAGGTACTAGATCTGTGAAATGAGACTAGATATAGATTTCAGCTACATTTTTCGGACGGAGAGAATGGGATATTGAGTGTGTAGCTTAAGTTAGGGACCTCGCGAAAGTGTGAGCTCTTTTGGAGATTGACTTTAATCTAAGAGCAGTTTCGCACTGCAAGCTGACCTCAAGTCAATGTAGAGAGTTTTTTAGCTATTGATCCAAACAAAATCCTACTCAATACTCAAAATATTTTCAAAACAAGAACCGCACACGATTCTTATATGCATTCCAATCTGGTGACAAACAAAGAGGTGCAAATAAATCGGGCCGTATCGTCCAGTTTAAGGATACTGGGGCCGACAACTCGCTAATTAAGGATCGATCCTGCTCCGGGCCAGGACATGACCGATCCAGGATTAAAACAGGACTCCCCCTCCCCGCACGCATACAGCCACACACCCGTGGACGGAGCCTCCCTCTGATTAAACCCGGCGCTTCATTTTGCGCGGGGATATTAATTGCCTATTTTATACCGAGGCTGTTTTAGGTCAGTGGGGTGAAGACTGGGGTTTGTGATACGCCATTAAACGGAAGGGATGAGATGGCGACTGCGTTGAAACAATCTAGAATTTCTAGAAAACAGATTTAGTGTCAGTCTACTATTTCGCTCTAGTCTATGCGATGTCTGAACACTGGCTCAAGACTCAAGCATTGTTCACTGATGCAGTGATGCGTGCATAATTTTTATTTTTGTCACGTTACTATGAGAGATTAATAGTAATTTAAATATTTTACATAAAACTTTGCTGGGAATTTACAAAAATCCCGTGTTTTACAGCCTCTGTGTTACGTATTACAGGCTGTACCTAATCACGTCTCTGGCAAAAACCGCATTCCCATTAATGCCATTAGGGAATGAAGCGCACGTCCAGACGGATGATTATTCTCAAAGCTGGACTCATTAGTCGCCTAAACGATCGACTGTTGACAGGCAGCAAATGTGACCAAGTATTATGGCATAGTACGTAATGGACGTTGCTCCAACACGACACACAGTTGCTGTCCAAATTAACTTTGGTTTGAACGACTGTACCGTTATTTCGTGTTTTTATTATTGCAAAATATCTGACAGGTTTCATTTTCTGAAAAAAAAGATTCTCTCGATTTTATTTCAAACTGGGTTTTATTGAATTTAAAAGCAAATTCAAATAGCTACGAAATATGCCTCCTTAAAAAACACAGAGAAAATTGTCGACGATACTACCAGTAGATTTAATACAGTATTTAATACCAGTAGATAAGAGGTTGTTTTGACAAGAGAATGAAGTGAGAGAGAAGACCGAGTTCGTCATTACAGGATGGTGACCGTCATTTAAATGTCGTTAATGTCCCTCAGCCACTTGAGGCCTAAAACTAAACACTCCCCCACCCAAGTCGTTTGTTCCCTCTGCCTCTGACTGCCGCGGACGCTGCACAGTAGCTGGCGGCGAACGTTAACTGTAGCAGCGCTAAATATACGAAATATGCTAACATTTAACTACCCTGATTTAAAACTTACATTAATATTTTATATTCCGTAGCTATTAGATTATCATTTATAATAGCTATAGGATTATCATTTATATCTTAACGATCGGCAAAATCTCGAAATTAGAGTAATTAGGCATAAACCGTTATCTATACTGTATATCTCACTACTTGTATGTTAAAAAAATTAAACTAGAGCCTACTGTACAGTATATAGACTACTTCTTTTGTTTTATTATTTTGATATAAACTATAATAATAGTCCAGTGAACAAACAAAAAATGTTTATGTTGAATTTAACAGGAATTTGAATTTGTTAACTGAACCTCAGTAAAGCAAAAAATTTCTTTTCCATAAATTCCTAAAAGAACTGAATTCAAATATTCTACACATAGCGTTGAAACAGTTTTAACAATGAACGATACCGTGTTAACATTAAGTTGATATCAATTTCCAACACACATTAATCGGAAATGTTCCACCTTTTTTAAAGTGTGATTCCCGGCTCGGGTTCGCAGGATCGAGGGCCCAGTACCCTCCGCTGTATCTGGGGCCAGCAATCCATCTTCGGTGGCAGGCGGGGTGGGGGTTCTTTGTGTGCCTCTACTTTATTGATCTTCCCTCCCACCCTCTCCCGACCACCTCCCCGTCCTCCTCGGATTCTTCTTGAATTTTAGTCAAACTTGCTCGCGCATTCTTTATTTACGAGTGTTTTGTAAATAAAAAGTAAAAGTTGTATTGGAAGCCAGTGGGGTGTGAATTTAGCCATCGACTGGAGCTTTCACTTCCGCCCCTGCTTTCTCCCCTCTCCGACCCCCTCCGCCCCCTCCCCTCGGGGCCTGATGCCCGGGTATGAATATAATGCTGAACAGCTCTGTCTACATAACATGTACTATTCCCACCCCCCCGCACCGGACAAGGTCTTCCACCGTTCTATGTCCGTGTTGAATTTCCATTCATGTCAAACGTTTGGCTTACTCGTATTGGGTCCCTACCGATTAATTATTGTACATCTAAATAAATTTGTTTCCATATTTTAATTTTAATAATGTAATCCGTAGAACTGATCGATTAAAAATATTAAAAGCCGAATCGGCACACATACTCACTTAAACATTGGCGAATTCATTAATTACTTAATTTTGAGCTCATTGTTAGAGAACAGTATTTTTTGTAAATAAGCCAAATCGGTACGTAATGCAATTCGATAAACGTTTTGTCATACATCGCAATAAATATAGCAATTACTCGGTAACTATGGAAACTTAATTTAATTCCATTTACTCGTGTAATCTAACTTCAGACACGATGTTCCATGAATGCCAAAAAATTATCATCCGCTTTGTGGTTTAAACGTTAAGCAGGTCGGCAGGAGTAATAAAGCTATAAACAAGGCCCCTGTTCACACCGCCGACCTAGTGGTGATTCACAAAGCTTAAACAACCCTTCAGCACCACGCCCGTATGTTAAGTCTACAGACGTTTCGACACCGCTACGATAACCTTCGTCAAGGCCAGTTGTGGAAGTCATCGTCGCATTGTTTTGTTGTTAAGTACACAACATTCACGTAGCGTGGAGATGGCGCGAGATAGCCCGTAGGAATGCCACCTATGAGGCCATCCTCCGAGGAAACTCGTGTAGCATTATTTATAGAACCGCGGGGCCCTCTCGTCTCGAACCGGGTGTAGCCCGTGATTCACTAGGAGGAACCACCGAAGATAATACTCGCTAAGAACTTAATTTCCTCCGCGGAGAGGCTGTTTAGGCCCGACTGTTTTACATTTTAAGTAATATGCAAATACGGCAGTGCGAGCGGTCTGTCTCACAACAGGCCTATGTCGCTGATTCACCCGGTTTGGAAACGTTCCGTAATTGTTTAATTTATATGGACCGCGTGACGTCTGAATGGGATTTATGCGTCACTGGACAATGTGGCCTTTATTGTTATGATGCCTTATCAACACCTTGGCATCGTGTCAAAAACGTATCACACAGCATTGTGCCTCCCAGCCACTTGTGAAATTCATTTCATATAAAACCTCCGTTTGTTTTAAAGGATTATGTTTGAGTGTCGAGTTTGTTCGATTTATAATGATGAGATAATGCTCCCTACGTAAATAATTGTTGACACTATAATTTAAAACACTTCATTTAACCAAGATGAATTATAAAACGCCTAAACTTAACATGTTATTGGAAGCGATAGTAGCTTAAAAAACTGAAGACCCGACCAACCAATATTGGGCCTTCACTAAAATTCCCGTATGCACCACTAATCACTTCTAACTCAACGGACTTCAATAACATACTTCGAATAGCAATACAGCTTGACATATACGTGTCACCTATAATTATGTTCGAAGGATTCGACCGAGAACTTAAATCCCCCACAGTTTACTTTCGGTCGACTGGATTTTACGGTGCTTTTAACAAACGTTTAACCCACTTCCAGCCGATGTACTTAAGTAGAGATCAGAAACGCATCAGGCGGCGCGGCGTTTTCTTAGACCGCTACGTTTCCTTGTTACCATGGTTACGCCACATTTACATATCCCACCCCCCCCCCCCCGTCCGGCAACGCCACAGAAACTCTGAAACCCATAAATACACGTCTTCCCGCCACTGCCTACATTTGGCGGGTATGAAATTAAAAACTGACGGACGGCGTTTTTTATCTTGATTTGTGGCCTAAGTTGTAATAGGTGCTGAAGCCGGGCTGTTCTCCCGCGTTTGAAAACATGTACCTACAAAATAACACGCCATGCGTTCTCAACTCTTTATTTTTTTCAAAAGCGCAATGATAAAAAGGTTTCTGGAATTTTTTAATACCTAAAATTAATTAATTGTATAAGTATTCGAAATTGTTGAAATTAATATTCGTTCCTAATTTTTATAACCTACCTGATAAAATTCATTCGTTCCATATTTTCTCGTAACCTAACATCTTTCTTAGGTTTTAAATAAAATCCGAGACCGTTTATTTTATTTCCTGTTTTGTGCTTGGAACTATATGATCTCCTAATTCATAAACGTTACATAATAAAGATTTAAAAATCATTGTTATTTAATATGACAATTGATTATACATATGATCTTTCCACTAACATTCTCATGACTTATTTTGGGCTGAACCATTAAAGAAAAACCATGTACCCTCAACAGTTTTCATCTACTCATAAAAATTCTCGACCCACTAAATCGAGCATTAATGGAAACGATAAAATCGTTCGATAGTAATGAAAATGTTACATACAGAATAGAGGAGGAATCAAAATCGCATCTAGCAGATATATCGGGAGTTGAAAACAAACGGAGCTCGGCCAGTTGGCACTCTGCCCCGTCACTGTACCATCGATCGCAGCCGGCATTAGACAAAATAACTCTTAATTGAAACACCCGACTGTTTTCTTGCCTTTGACCGCCCGATCGACACTTCAATACCGACTGGCTCTCTCGCCACCTTTCAAGATATAGAATAGTCTCGATATGACTTTGTTTTTCTTCATACTATGTTGTGTATCTGGAACTATAAGGTTAGCCAGTATCGCATTTCTTGACCTGAAAAAAGTTAGTTACACACAAAAACATTACCGAATCATTATTGAATTTTTCGTTATATGATTGCCCCTTGTTTAAGCATTTTATTGACTGCTCGATTCAGGTCTATGCGCGGACTTACAAAATCGAAATAGCACGAACTGTTTTATTACTGAGTAAATAGCGATGTAACATTATATACAACCAGGGTCGAGGTTCGAACTCCTATATCAGGGCCACTGATGAACTATTTTCATGTACGCCGCCTTGACCTTCTCTATGACCCCACGTTTCCACTACATATCGTGACAAGTTGAACACCTACGAGCTCCACAGGATGTCAGGTGCAGGGCGACAGGCGACAGGTGCAGGTCGGTCGCTCGGTCGCTCACAGCCATTCACGGCTATCTCCGGCCACCGCGAGCGTCGACAGCCGCCAGCTGTCAATCAATCCCAGGCAATGCGTCTTCCCGGGTTCGATTATCATTTCAGCCATTACAGTATAACGGACATATGATTGGATCGTTGGAATCCCGTCCGTCCCAGATCCGTCCGAAATAAAAACATCACCGACGCCGACGTCCGTCTCGCCAGATTCGCAAAAAAGAAACCGATGCCTTCGGTCTTTGTCGGGGAGTAAAGAAAACGAGTGGTTTCATGAAAAACCCAAAATGGCTGAATTGAAATCTATTGTGTGCTGAATGAGATACAATAGGGAATTCTTGCAATCTTCCGTAAAACAACACGAAAAACGTTAATAAGTTAAATCAGCCGATTTTCTATGTTTAGCACATTATTAAAACATACCGTTTAACGTTTATCGCATTGTTTTACTGTGTATGGCAAAAACTACCTTGTGTTCATTTGCTGAAATTTTCCATTAAACAGCGCATTAAACAGCATGAACGGTGAAATCTATTCGAGAGTGCTGTGTCCAAAAACTCTCAGATCGTTATGTTTATCTTGTAGAAAGAAACACTAGCTTAGGAACTAACACCAAACATTATAAACTAAGAACACGTATTTACGAACCACGACTAAATTTAAAGTCATTCAATGGTAATTAGTAAGTCAATCAAAGGTTCATGTACTTACATAAAATTGAAAGCAAACAAATAAATACGTATAATCTAAATAATCCACCCAATTATCTTTCCTTTAGTCTCACTTTCTAAATTTCTTATGTAGCTCACCGTGCTGCAATCCCGCATAAGTTCTCCGAGAGCATATTATTATGATTACACGCGTTTCCCACTCCTTAGCATATGTAAAACAAATGTTTATCGAAAAGTAAACCGAATTTTGTCGAATTATTTTTTTATTTCGAATTATAATTTTCCTAAACTCGAGCAAAGATCTCGCCATTCGGTCACACGAAGCCTACAATAAAAAATCCTCCTGTTATCGCGCATACGAGCTAATATTAAATACAACATCCCGAGCACCTGAGCGGGCGGCATCCTTGTTTATGGCGAGCGAGACGAGCGGCTGTTGAGCCGCGGAGACACCCCGAGCCGCGCGGCGACGTCCGTCCATCCCGCGCTCGTGACTAATTACGCGCCTCTGTCAGCTCGCCGTTTGTTAGGCGGATTTGAATATGACCTTATAGAGCAGGAAGCGGCGGAGTTACGGCCGCGTGGCGTGATCCTCCCGCGAGTAAACCACCCCAATTAGGCTGGACGTCTTACTGAGGCCCCCCCGCCCTCACCACCGCCGCTCCGTCACGGATAATCTGACTGATAATCCGAGGGAACCTGTTTGTAACGGATCGATAGTAGTCGAATCCTATTCGAAAGGGTGCAGATCGGTTCGACTAGAGGCAGGTAATAGATCTATCGTTTGAATAGATATCTTCGATTGTGCTCGATTTAGATCACTGTTGCTGATCGCCTGTGATGGAAAGGGATGTTAAGGTTTATGAAAAGAAAATGGATTTAGTTAAATTTAGTTTGATCTCAAATAAAGTAAATCATAAAATAAATTAAATTGGAGCGATTTAGACAAGAAAACTGCATTAGTTTAGGAGCTTGTCGGAATACCCGATTTATCCTGAATTCTTAAAAATTGTTAAAAGCTTTTTCAGTTGTCATTTGACAAAAATATATACAAATGTATATATAAATTCCTTCTTTTATATTATTTGTCAAACAAAACAAACATATCATATTTTAGAACTTAAATAAGAAAACGGTTTACATAAAATCACTGGTGAATCAGATCTGAGACAGTTTCTCTTTTCCAGGTCCGGTGCTGAGTTGTAGACAAAACGACTCGACTGGCAATTAACAACAACAATCGCAAGAAACAAGATGGCGTATTTGATAAAGTGATAACAGCGATTTAGAGCGGCGCGGAACGCTATCGCCCTCCCCCCACTTCTTGGCACCGGTCTTATTTACAGAAACATCGGCCAGGAAGCGACTGATAAAGCGGCGACGCTGAAACTTTACTACAGCGTAAACAACGAAACCGCACCAGCCGAGCACGGCCCGACCCACTGCGCCGACACTTTATTTGTCCACTGGATTGAGACATTGTTTAGAAAAACGTAGTCGATCGTGATGAGACTGAAGTATTGTCAATATTTATTTTAAACCCGTGGACATGTCAGTTCTTCACTTTACTAGGCTTAGATATAGAGGCTTAAAACATTATACGTCATATTCCCCTTGATATGTTACTAAGCATATGTTAAACATAAACTAACATAATATAAAACGCATTAAAAAAAATATTCCTCCAGAGTAAAAAGTTAAAATATAACAGTAAACTCAAAACATCACCACATATTGCAATGTATGAGTGCAAAAATTAGTTAACAAGAAAGTTGGCCTCTTAAAATTAAATTTTAAGTATAAATCATAAATAGTCATCGTTAATAGCTTGGCCTAAGGGTTCGCTCCATCATGTTGTGCATAGCTGTTTTGAAAATGACTATGGAAAACTAAATTTGACATGGTTATTTCAGTAAATGTTGAACTTCTAATCTTAATCATCTTTATTAATCTATTAAAATTGGATGAAAAACTGATTGCATGATTTAGATCAGAGATCTTCCCTCTAACCAGCATTTAAGTTTATACGGCCCGGCCCAAACGAGGTAGGACAAGGGGATTTCGTGAATAGAAAAGCCGATACTAAACTTTATGGAACGAAAAGCTATAACAAAAGTAAAAAATATATATATATATATTCAACCTTCATAAATTACATCAAAAATTATAACAGAGTTTATACCATTAAGTTAGTATCATATTATTCAGTTTCTTTATTATATCATCGGATGATTTCTGAATGTTCATATGATTGGGTATGTCACGTAAAATATTAATTAAGATAAATAAATTCATGAGATTTGAAAAATAAAATTTACTCACGAAATATTCTTTGCGATAATTATTGAATTTGGAAAACTGAGTTTAAAATCAACTGGATTGTAACCATGTACAGCAGAAGAACAGTACAAAAACAGAACTCCCAGAGAGAGGCCCATAACTAGTTTTGTAAACTATTATTAACTTAATATAATTTAAAAATGTTAAATCCTTTCGAAGTTTTTTATTATTATTTGTAGAAGCCATAGCAAATCCTTTAAAAGAAAATATACAATAGATCAATCCACAAATAAAAATCAAAAATTATTAAAAATAAATAAATAAATTGTAGTGAGAATAACAATTATTATAAATATTTTGGTTTAAACTTTTTTCCGATACAATCTTAATTTATGTTAAAACTATAAATTAATTATTAAATATCAAATAAACGTCTTTAAATAAGATAGCTGCATACAGTACTACTAAAGCGGAATGCGGTGGGGAGAGCTGCGCAGGCGCCGATGCCCCCACCACGACCTAGCGCGCAGGCGCCCAGGGGCGTGGGTCCCCCAGTCCCGCCCCCCCCCCCCAGCATGGGAGCTCTACATGTTTCGTCCTGTTGTTATTAAACCAAAAAATATTCCCGAATAAAATTGTCATCGTTGGATATTGATACCTTTACTCGATATATTTATTAAAGAAGAAAATCTTACACATTTACTGCAGAAGAGGAATTGCTCTGACAAATTCTGAGTTAGTCATTCGACAATCTTTGATGCTATTGGTCCAATGAGATGCGCGCGAGTCTGCCTGCCCCCTACTCTTGGAAAAGGACGTCCCACCAAAATCTGCGTTTGACACCTTATTGGTGAATGAAACTCTAATGTTTTTTTTTAATTATTCGGGTGCATGTGATGATTTTGAGCTGTCTTCAAGATGTGACTTCAATCTTATAAGGATTTAAAACGCTTCACACTACTGTAAAAATAAATGTTATCCTTACATCAATGTTATTTGTGTTTTAACTGTATTTAACACCTGTCCTCTTAATATTTATATAGAAACTATACTACGTCCCGAATAAAATTGTCATCGTTGGATATTGATACCTTTACTCGATATATTTATTAAAGAAGAAAATCTTACACATTTACTGCAGAAGAGGAATTGCTCTGACAAATTCTGAGTTAGTCATTCGACAATCTTTGATGCTATTGGTCCAATGAGATGCGCGCGAGTCTGCCTGCCCCCTACTCTTGGAAAAGGACGTCCCACCAAAATCTGCGTTTGACACCTTATTGGTGAATGAAACTCTAATGTTTTTCTTTAATTATTCGGGTGCATGTGATGATTTTGAGCTGTCTTCAAGATGTGACTTCAATCTTATAAGGATTTAAAACGCTTCACACTACTGTAAAAATAAATGTTATCCTTACATCAATGTTATTTGTGTTTTAACTGTATTTAACACCTGTCCTCTTAATATTTATATAGAAACTATACTACGTAGCTTTAGAGTTTGCCCAGGAGATCCGCCAATGAGGCTGCTTCCCTCAGGTAATTAAAAGGCAAGAAGCGTCCAAATAAATTCTTGTTTCAATTTATAACAAATGGAAAATTTTATTTAAATAACTCATGAATATTGGATGTGTTTTAGCAAAGTTGATGTATTTTTTTAGTTTTTATATAAGCTTTACTTGTAACATTTGAAAAATAAATTTTTGTCATAATTACTCGGACACTTGTGTTTTATCTGAGGACTTCACCTCAATCTTGGTACCTTCCCACAGCATGATTGGGGAACTACGGGTCCTAGCTAGGATGATAGCCTTGAAAGAAAAGCCTCTGAGAGATTCTGGCAAATTTAAGCAACTCAAAAACATATTATATCTCTTGAGTTTGGTTTAAAAGTATTTTATATCATATCGTTTAATGTTGAACATAGTTGTACAAAATTTACATCAGCATGTTACAGGGTCTAATTAAAAATATACTAGAAAAGGGCTCAATACATTCCTGTTTTATTTCAGTAAACAATTAATCAAGACATCTTCAAACGAAAATCCAACTTTAAATGTTTGGGGAGCTATAAAGCCTGGCTTGGAGGATGGCCTAGAAGACAATGAGAGATTCTGGAAAATTTTAACTATTCTAAAAATATATTGCTAGAGTTTGGTTTCAAAATAGTTTATATCATGTAACTTATTGTTGAAAACATTTGCAAAAAGTTTCTCATCACCGCACGATAGATAGGCAACTTAAAAGTGTTCTGGAAGAAGGCTCTATAGTTCTCCCGTTTTTTAATGTGCAATAAATTAAAACATCTCCGAATGTGATAAATCAACGGTAACTATATCAAGAAAGTATTAACTTTTCAAAGAATTGAATTTGTTTCTTTTATTATCATTATGATAAAACCAAAAGGTTTACTGTTTACGAACCTGCTCTTAAACTGCAAAAATATTATCATTAAGACTTTTCAGACTTATAAACTCGTTGAATTTTTAGGTTTAGGCTGAAATTTTAAAGAATTATTATTAAAAACATGAGTAGAAACGTAAATAAAAGAATAAATGTGAACAATTTTCAGGGCCAAGCTATAAGGCTATTATGTCATGCAAGGAAATCTTTGCATGAAATATTGGTAAGGTGCATTTATTAGTCAACATCGATGTATCTCTTCCTTTCCCTGATGCTAAATTACTATACAGATATTTTGCGTGTGGAAGACTCTTTAAAATTCTCTTTCTTCAATGAATGAGAAATCCAAGCGATCACATGCACCTTATTACACAAAAGAAAGTTCTCTCTCTCTCTCTCTCTCTCTCTCTCTCTCTCTCTCTCTCTCTCTCTCTCTCTTTCTCTCTATGATTTTACTTACAACTAAATAATTGCAATAAAAAGTCAATGAAGTTGATAAACTAAAGTTAATGCACATACACAGTAATTTTAATAATGTTTTTGTGATTTTTAATGTTTTATTTAGAGTAAATCAGTAAGAATTCTTATTTTATCTATCAAAAACAAGCAGATAAATATCAACACTTTAAATTAACGTCCAATAATAATATCAAAACGTTATCTTGTGGTTAACACACAGTAACAGCGATTGTAGATATCGAAAAAATATATTTCAAACATCGATTTTAACGGAGGAGATGGATTATGAAGTTTCGCAAAAGACTAATAAAAAGCGATGACCGATAAAGTTTTATTTTTAAGACATCAATTTAAAGACGGTTTTGAAATATGGAGTATAGGTTAGCTAATCAAAGTCTGATATATGATCAAAATTGAAAAAAAATTAATAGTATAATCTATTTTGGAAAAAACTACCTAGGCCTATACAAACTTATCAATACAAACGGCTTGTTGAAAGCTAAAACGTCTTTTCATTGGAGAGCTAATGGCTCCTTAAAGATTCTAAGCAGTAGGCCTAATATCCATATAAAGATACACTAGAGAAATGTAGCGACTGTGAAATTAACAAATAAAAAAATATGAGTTTGAATAGCTATTATGACTCTATAGAATGATAATTAATGCCTCCCTCTTTTACAACCAGCACTCCCCAGCCATGGTGTGTATTCCCAACACGCACACATCAAAAGAAACATGCAAATTCCTTACCATACAGACACGTAATGCTTCATCCCGGCGATACAATACCCAATATCTGTTGTATATTTTTTATGAAAATTCTTAACACCCATAACTCTTGCGCGACCTTCCCAGAGCGAGAGGCGCGAACGCAGCGAGCGAAGGCCACGAGGCAGAGTGAGAGAGCGCGAGAGGAGAGAGACAGAGAACTTGTCAACTTCACCACTTGGTCGAAGCATTAGGAGGCAGTAAATAAACGCGGTCGTCCGGCGTCTTATCTTGTTGGGCCCTCAGCCGCGACTCGGCGAACATTCATCATCAAAAACACGCCAAAAATAAAACGAACCTAAGTCGCGCCGTCTCTACCCTACCGAGCCCTGGATTCCTCGCCTATACCTACGTCGTACCGTCTGTACCCTACCGAGCCCTGGAATCCTCGCCTAAGCCTACGCCGCGCCGTCTGTACCCTACCGAGCCCAGGAATCCTCGCCTATACCTACGTCGCACCGTCTGTACCCTACCGAGTCCTGAAATCCTCGCATATGCCTACGTCGCGACGTCTGTACCCTACCGAGCCCTAGAATCCTCGCCTATGCCTACGCCGCGCCGTCTGAACCCTACCGAGCCCTGGATTCCTCGCCTATGCCTACGCCGCGCCGTCTGTACCCTACCGAGCCCTGGATTCCTCGCCTATGCCTACGTCGCGCCGTCTGTACCCTACCGAGCCCTGGAATCCTCGCCTATGCCTTCGCCGCGCCGTCTGTACCCTACCGAGCCCTGGAATCCTCGTCTATACCTACGTCGCACCGTGTGTACCCTACCGAGTCCTGAAATCCTCGCATATGCCTACGTCGCGACGTCTGTACCCTACCGAGCCCTGGAATCCTCGCCTATGCCTACGTCGCGTCGCTCCGTCTGTACCCTACCGAGCCCTGGAATCCTCGCCTATGCCTACGTCGCGTCACGCCGTCTGTACCCTACCGAACCCTGGAATCCTCGCCTATGCCTACGTCGCGTGGCGCCGTCTGTACCCTACCGAGGCCTGGAATCCTCGCCTATGCCTACGTCGCGCCGTGTGTACCCTACCGAGCTCTGGAATCCTTGCCTATGCCTACGTCGCGCCGTCTGTACCCTACCAAGCTCTGGAATCCTCGCCTATGCCTACGTTGCGCCGTCTGTACCCTACCGAGCCCTGGAATCCTCGCCAATGCCTACGTCGGGCCGTGTGTACCCTACCGAGCTCTGGAATCCTCGCCTATGCCTAGTTGCGCCGTCTGTACCCTACCGAGCCCTGGAATCCTCGCCTATACCTACGTCACGCCGTGTGTACCCTACCGAGCCCTGGAACCCTCGCCTACGCCTACGTTGCGCCGTCTGTACCCTACCGAGCCCTGGAATCCTCGCCTATGCCTACGTCGCGCCGTGTGTATCCTACCGAGCTCTGGAATCCTCGCCTATGCCTACGTCGGGCCGTGTGTACCCTACCGAGCTCTGGAATCCTCGCCTATGCCTAGTTGCGCCGTCTGTACCCTACCGAGCCCTGGAATCCTCGCCTATGCCTACGTTGCGCCGTCTGTACCCTACCGAGCTCTGAAATCCTCACCTATGCCTACGTTGCACCGTCTGTACCCTACCGAGCCCTGGAATCCTCGCCTATGCCTACGTCGCGCCGTGTGTACCCTACCGAGCCCTGGAATCCTCGCCTATGCCTACGTCGCACCGTGTGTACCCTACCGAGCCCTGGAATCCTCGCCTATGCCTACGTCGGGCCGTGTGTACCCTTCCGAGCTCTGGAATCCTCGCCTATGCCTAGTTGCGCCGTCTGTACCCTACCGAGCCCTGGAATCCTCGCCTATGCCTCCGTCGCGCCGTGTGTACCCTACCGAGCTCTAGAATCCTCGTCTATTCCTACGTCGCGCCGTGTGTACCCTACCGAGCCCTGGAATCCTCGCCTATGCCTACGTTGCGCCGTGTGTACCCTACCGAGCTCTGGAATCCTCGTCTATTCCTACGTCGCGCCGTGTGTACCCTACCGAGCCCTGGAATCCTCGCCTATGCCTACGTTGCGCCGTGTGTACCCTACCGAGCTCTGGAATCCTCGCCTATTCCTACGTCGCGCCGTGTGTACCCTACCGAGCTCTGGGATCCTCGCCTATGCCTACGTTGCGCCGTGTGTACCCTACCGAGCTCTGGAATCCTCGCCTATTCCTACGTCGCGCCCTGTGTACCCTACCGAGCCCTGGAATCCTCGCCTATGCCTCCGTCGCGCCGTGTGTACCGTACCGAGCTCTTGGAATCCTCGCCTATTCCTACGTCGCGCCGTGTGTACCCTACCGAGCCCTGGAATCCTCGCCTATCCCTACGTTGCGCCGTCTGTACCCTACCGAGCCCTGGAATCCTCGCCTATGCCTACGTTGCGCCGTCTGTACCCTACCGAACCCTGGAATCCTCGCCTATGCCTCCGTCGCGCCGTGTGTACCCTACCGAGCTCTTGGAATCCTCGCCTATTCCTACGTCGCGCCGTGTGTACCCTACCGAGCTCTGGAATCCTCGCCTATGCCTACGTTGCGCCGTGTGTACCCTACCGAGCTCTGGAATCCTCGCCTATTCCTACGTCGCGCCGTGTGTACCCTACCGAGCCCTGGAATCCTCGCCTATGCCTACGTCGCGCCGTGTGTACCCTACCGAGCCCTGGAATCCTCGCCTATGCCTCCGTCGCGCCGTGTGTACCCTACCGAGCTCTTGGAATCCTCGCCTATTCCTACGTCGCACCGTGTGTACCCTACCGAGCCCTGGAATCCTCGCCTATGCCTACGTTGCACCGTCTGTGCCCTACCGAGCCCTGGAATCCTCGCCTATGCCTACGTTGCGCCGTCTGTACCCTACCGAGCCCTGGAATCCTCGCCTATGCCTCCGTCGCACCGTGTGTACCCTACCGAGCTCTTGGAATCCTCGCCTATTCCTACGTCGCGCCGTGTGTACCCTACCGAGCCCTGGAATCCTCGCCTATGCCTACGTCGCGCCGTCTGTACCCTACCGAGCCCTGGAATTTTCGCATATGCGGACTCCGGACTCCGGACGAGACCTCGGCATGTCTGGGGAGATACTATTTACACTGAAAACCTGTGCGATTATGCGAGAGGATCCTAAAGGGTGTGCTCGATACGACTCAAAGTTTATATACAAGGTGTGTTTAATGATATAGAGGAATATTGTCACAAACCAATCTACCGATCTAGTACATTTCGTATATCGAAAATAGTTAATTTTTTTGGTTCGTCAGTAAAAATTATTCCAAAGGAATATGGGACAAGAATTTTTAAAAATAAAAACATAGCCTAATAATAACCAGTACAGTAATAGAGTAGAATTAAAGTTTATCGGGTCACATAGAATATTACTTTATTAAGACCATTTTACAATCATACCCATGCCTTTTTAGTCTACTTAAAAAATCATACTTTTAAACATTTTTAAATTCTATGTCTTACTCCTCTACTCAACCGATAAAAAATCGTTAGAGTTACAGAATTACTTCATTTATATTTACAGCACCGATATTTTTCTATATTCGAAAAACGCTTTCGACCGAAGACATAAATTAGTCTCTGCACACTCGCACAGCATCATGAATATAAATCGAGCCAGTAAGCCAGTGAGGAGAGTCCCTTTGAAGTGTCCCTAAATAATATCGTGCGGGGCAGAGGCGATCCGTCTTGATATACATTCCGCCTAATCTAATTCCCCGTATGCGACGACACCGCAAGTGAAATTTATCGTCTAAACACTGCCATTAAAACATTTATAATCGAATGGTAGACGCTGCGGGCCGGAGATAAGACGGAGGTAAGATCTTCAGCTATAATATACGGAGGAGACTCAGCACGCGTTTTGGGGCCCATAACTCAGCCCGTCCCTACATGGGGAGGGGGTGAAACAAAAACCTACCCTCTCGCACACGGACGCGTGTAGATCTGCGGAATCATGCGCCCATACTCGGGATCCCCGTAGTGTCGTATAAAGAACAATAATGTTTAAATAAAGATGGGACTCACTGATTCATGAAATCCTCTGCCTTTTTTGAGGGGAAGGCGATGGGGAAATGAACTCGTATTTTGTATATGCCGCTCACTCGGACTCGGTTTCACTTGAGGTAGTAAATGGCTTAGACGATGCTATTACATAAATTACGGGATACTACGGTAACTCAAAAAATACATACGGTCATTCGATATTTTTTCAAAGAACTAATTTAAATGTGTAACATGCACATTTAAAGTTGTTATAAAAGGAACACTGATTTTATAAACGAACTCTTTAATCGTATTTCATATACTCAAGTCTTTAATTAATCTCTTTCACAAACTCTTTCACAATTAAAACATGATTCCTTGGCCTGACAACGTATCTTGACCGAATGCAAAATCTTACAGACATCCAAAATAAAAGATAAAATCCACAAAGGTGAACACAAAGGGAATAAGAAGCAAAAAATCAACTCGTAGGAGTCCCATCACTTCCAGAATCTTTACTTTTAAACAAACTTAAGTTTCGTCGCTCGGAAAGCTCCGACCTCTCGTATAACCAGGATCAAAACAAAGTTAGGAAGGAATTCACAACCTTAAATTCCAGTGGTAAATCAGCCCGACTCCGGCCGTACCTCACGGCGCCGCGGCTAAACGAGAATAAAACCCCGAATAAATAGATCACCGGGGAGTTCAGACTCGAGCGCTCCGCCGCTACACGTCTCCATTTGAAATTCTAAAACGTTCTTAATTCGCTTATCGAAATACGTAATTCTAATTCCAAACTTTACTCTTCGGGGATATTTTCCCTGAGGAAGCTCCACGGGATTAAGGAGTTCAATTAGTTTTTGTGGTTCTTTCCCCCGGGCCGCCATTAGGAGCATCCCCGTGCGCGGAGGCCGTAAATCTGAGACCGGTGACACTCTGGTAATTACTCGGCTCTGTTGACTTTGACCGCCGAGGCCACGGGGCCCCGGGGGCGGAGCCTACAGCTCTAGGAATTTGAAGAAACTCACATACTTCATAGGTGAGGAGACTTCTACATTGGCTAAATTATCGCGAAAAATGTTAATTGAGAAGTAACTTACTTACACCGTGTACTTGTATTTATAATTTGAAAATAAATAAACGATAGAAACAATACATTTTTGTAATTTCTTCTTCTAACAATTTACTTTCAATAATCTTGTTAGCTGATCATTTTCTGTGATTAATATTAATACGAGATTTGTTTCATCGGCGTTATACGCCGTGAAATTTTTTATTTAGGTATAAATTCAAACTGACATTAAAAATCAAAGCGACAATACCTGAGTTGCAAAATATGTACGATGGTTTCTATGACATATTAACAGAAACAAGAATTATTATTAAATGACTTTTCTTCAACCTCTTTAATAGCTCTTATTGTAATAATTAGTACATACTATACAAGCACTTAGTAAAGAACGGATTTTCCCAAATGAAGCTGGAACCGATACAAAACATCGTACCATAAACAAAATAAGGATAAAGTGAAGCAACCTCTTCCTAAACCACAAGAGCCATTTTCGCGCGATAAACTTAATAAAAGACCGCGCTAGCGGGCGGCCCTGCGAGAACTTGTACCGAGCGACTTTGTTCCTACGAGTTAAGAGTATCGATAAACAACGGAGAAACAATGCGCGTTGAATACACTAGAGTACATTGTATGGAGCCACTTCCGACGGGGAGGAAGTCGTCTTGTTTTGAGTCCGGAGGTCGGTCGGGTTGGGGGTGGGGGTCGGGGGTACGTTGCCCCCCAGGGGGGATTGAGACTTCCCGATACCCGGATTTATTCACGCAACCGCACGACTCGCTGAAAGGTTTATGCCAGTTATGACTCCATAACCGCTTCTTTTTAGGAGTCGGCACGACTGGTAAAGCCTTGGTCTGTCTGTACCCGCTGCAGATGAATGGTTCCACGGTGTGGGCAGGGAGTTAGGTTCTGTTAAAGCCGTGGACTGTCTGTGCCCGCTGTAGATGAATGGTTCCACGGGGTGGGCAGGGAGTTAGGTTCTGTTAAAGCCGTGGTCTGTCTGTGCCCGCTGCAGACGAATGGTTCCACGGGGTGGGCAGGGAGTTAGGTTCTGTTAAAGCCGTGGTCTGTCTGTGCCCGCTGCAGACGAATGGTTCCACGGGGTGGACAGGGAGTTAGGTTCTGTTAAAGCCGTGGTCTGTCTGTGCCCGCTGTAGATGAATGGTTCCACGGGGTGGGCAGGGAGTTAGGTTCTGTTAAAGCCGTGGTCCGTCTGTGCCCGCTGTAGATGAATGGTTCCACGGGGTGGGCAGGGAGTTAGGTTCTGTTAAAGCCGTGGTCTGTATGTGCCCGCTGTAGATGAATGGTTCCACGGGGTGGGCAGGGAGTTAGGTTCTGTTAAAGCCGTGGTCTGTCTGTGCCCGCTGTAGATGAATGGTTCCACGGGGTGGGCAGGGAGTTAGGTTCTGTTAAAGCCGTGGTCTGTCTGTGCCCGCTGTAGATGAATGGTTCCACGGGGTGGGCAGGGAGTTAGGTTCTGTTAAAGCCGTGGTCTGTCTGTGCCCGCTGCAGATGAATGGTTCCACGGGGTGGGCAGGGAGTTAGGTTCTGTTAAAGCCGTGGTCTGTCTGTGCCCGCTGCAGATGAATGGTTCCACGAGGTGGGCGACTGCAGATAAATTACAGGGGTTATCATAAAGTTTTGGCTCCAAGAATATAAAGCAATTCAAATTCAAACTTATGGCCAAATTATAAGAGGTTAATGTTTTGTGCACTAGTTTTATGTGAATTTATAACCTTAATAACAAAGGGATAAAATAAGAAAGTAAGTATGTAACTAAGCACATAAATTTGTTAGAAGTTCTATAAATGTGGCTATACGTTGATAGATATTACTTCTTAAATTTATTTAACAAATCTTATAAGTATATGAGGGAAAAAATTCGCTTTTGTATTTGCCTATTTCTTAAATCGTGTAGAATAAATAAATCTATACCCATTATGAGAGTTTTCATTAAGTCGATGATGTTATTACAAGTAATAAATAAGTAACTTGCTTGAGAGCCAATTGAGGGGTTGTTTGTTGAAAATGAAAATTATCTATATCTATAAAAGGCAAAGTCCCACTTACTCACTCACTCATCACTATAATTCTCCTAATACTCAAACACCTAGAAAGCTGAAATTTTGTACCTCATTCTTTGGGCCTTAAATAGGACAACTAAATGGTTTTCATCCTGATCTGACCTTCAGACTCCGCCACGGACCCTCTCAAAGATCTCATATTATCCTTATGGCTGAATAAAAATTGATGACATGTTTATTATTTAAACAGATGTTAAAAGCAAGAAATTCAGTAGAATGTCAAACCAGTTGTCAGGAACAAAACATAAAATAAATCACTGACTAGAGATACTTAAAAGACCGTCCTTCCTTATGACAGCTGTTATTATAAAAAGCTAGTTTATATAAAATCTGAAATTTTGGGGATAATTATGTTAACAGAAGTCATTCAGGCTAGGATTTATTAGTAATTTTTACTAATAATAGCACATGGCATGTTATTTCAAATCTCACCATTTATTATTTTCAGAATGGTTTTCAGACTACAAATCAAAGTATCTGGGAAATGTCCTCAACATCTCGGAATGATCAAACAATGTCTGGGCTGCCGATATCTCCATCACGCCTCATCACCATTCTTGAGTCGTTCGCGACGTGCCAAATCCTCCCGTCTCATGACTTATGACCTTTAAATTATTTATGGCCGCCCGTGACGTGATCCCTTTGGAACGAGTGTTTTGCATTCACTTCGTAACCTAAGTTTCTTTTGTGTTTTGAATTTTCTAGTTTACCTCTCACGTTATGTCGGTGGTTTTACGCAAATGTGTAAACTTTTCAAATTCCCCAAAATATATAAGTATTGTAAGGCAAATTACTTAACTATAGGATGCCGATGTGTCCAAAACATAACGGCCGGTCTTTGCAGAGTATGTCAAATAAAAAGCAAGTAATTAATATATTTAGTATTTTTTTAATTTCAAACGTACAATTGAATTAGTAAAGTTCTAAACTGCGATTAATAGTAAATTAGAAGTATAAAAACTCATTGAGCCTCACAAAAGAACAAGCTTAATGCTCAAAAACCTACCCTTCATAGTACACCATTGGAACCTCTAGGAACAATAAGGGATGCTCACTTTCTAATTAGTTTTACTAAATCACGGCGCGGCGTAAAGTGCGAGCGACCGACCCTTCAGGCGAATCCTCGGTTATGGCGGGCGCTAAGTCGAGGAATCAGAACCCTCGGAATCCAGGGTCATTAAAATCGCAATCAAACGTCTTAGAGACTTAGTATTATTAAGGCGGAGTGGCAAGTCCACAATTAAGGATGCCGTTTGTCCGGGAGGAATGCCGGGAACGCGTTACGGGGTGTCTCAGCCCCCGCTCTAATAAACAACTAAATCAACACGACCGTGGCCCTTAAATAATTGCAATAATTGTCAGACTCGATTAGAAGGTGACTAATTGAGGGGGCGGCGCTCTCCCCGTGTGGGGGCGGGGGGGGAGCCCAGGGGGTAGCCATGTTATCGCGCTACTCCGGCTGATATCAGTTTATTGGGACATACGTCATGCTCAGCTTCTTGTAGGGGTTGTATTGACTTGTGTAACTGAGACAGGCCGTGAAGCGAGGGTCCTATCTGCCGCCCCGAGGCCACCCCACCTCCATCCCAAAACACGTAATGTCGTAATTTTTCGCCGCCCGTTATCTGTGGGAATTTCGGTGTGTTTAATTAGAATGATGGTGTGTTTGCTGGAGCTCAAAGCGGTTCTAGAGGGTACACCCCGGAAATTCATCCGTTTCTTAAATTATGATCTCGTTTTAATTTTATTCGTTCAATAATTTCGTTCCTGAAATTCCATCTAGGTTATTGAATACATACTGTGCGATCGTATATTTTAAATAAGTAATCATTTGCTCTTAAAATCGAAATTAGTTTTCTTTAAAGATATATTTTTGTGTTGACACAATTGTTATTCGATATTTTGGAACGATCGACTTCATGCAGGATCTGCAAGGTTCTAAAAACTTGTATTCTTTAAGGGGTCGGTGCCAGAGCAATACCATAATTACATCATGGTTATGTCATTGAATTATTAAAAAAGTTGAACCTGTTTTAAGCAGTATTGTAAATAATTATCCATACAGGGATGATTCGATTGCATATCTTTGGAAATTTAGTTTTTTTTGTACAATATACCTTGTAGGTTTATTGTACAAACCAGGTACACTTTGCAGGTTTAGGAGTAAATTATGAGAGTCAGGAAATAATGACAGTTCACATTACTTAATACGAACGTGGTCGAATAATTGCACTGCTGCAAAATGGAGTTAATACTTTCTTAACTAAAACACATCAGCCAAAGTAGTCATGCATAATGATACTGTTCCAAATCGGCCTGATCCCAGGAGAGTTTGAGATGAAAATGTTGAGCTGATTGTCGGGTGGCACTACACGCCATTCTCCAATTAAAAACCTCCTTCGTCATAAAACCTGACAGTCCCGCGGGGAAGCTAACTAGCCAGTTATCTTAACCCTACTTATCAGCGAACACGGTCATTTAAAACAAAAATATTGTTTTAACTGGACCGAAATGAGAAACAATTCCTATTACCTCTTTCATTAAGATTGTTTTGAGCGAATTTCCCCTATAGGGAAGAAGCTATTACCGTAGGTCTCATGATAATACCTAAGCACAAGACCATGGTAACTTTTCGTTTTGGGGCCACCAGAAGCAAAAAACGCCATTCGTTTGAATTTATATATATATATATATATATATATATATATATATATATATATATATATATATATGTGTGTGTCTGTCTAATGTGTCTGTTAGCACGATAGCGGCCGCAAAAATGGTACGATCTTTATTAAATTTGGTGCAGACATGTAAAGTGGTAATCAATTGGACGATTTCGTAAACCAGCCCGATCGGACCACCAGAAGGGGGGGATAAAGGGGGATAAACCCCCCAAAAATGGGGTTGAATTTTACACCAAAAAATAAAATTATCCAATTTTTGTTACCACCATTGAATTCAGCTAAAAAACCAACAATTTAGTATTTTGAATCACTGCTCTATGCCCATTGGTTACCGAGATATTGAAACTGGTATACACAGTATGTTTTCCCAATGTTAACCTTATGGGAAATAAGTAAAATTCTATATCTCAATTATTTCTCAACATATCTTGATAAAATATAGTAAATGGCATCTTCTAGTTCAGATCTATTGAATATTGAATTAAAACCACCCAGTTTTAATATACTTGTAGTATCAAACCTGCATACTCATTGCCAATGTTATTCTTATGGAGCTTACAAAAACATGTCATATCTCGCTATGTTGGATTGAAATATGTCGTTTTGCATTTGAAATTCGCTGAGTATGCAGATCTGTTGCAACGGGGGTATTATTTAGGTGCACGAGTAGTAATAGCGAAAAATTAGTAATATTAAATTAGAAATCCAAAACGATATTTTCAAGCACTTTGTTCAAAGTACAAAAGTAATCCAAATAAAATTCACATAAAAATCACATCAGCAAAAATTTATCATTGAGTATCTAATTCGACTTATTTTTACTCTAGATCACGTTTGAAAATATCACTGATTTATTTCATTTTGTAACGAGCTTAAAGAAAACCGTAAATGAAACGCCCCAAAGGTTACTGATACTGTCATTTTCTGTGTAAACAAAGCTGAACGACCTGGTAAAAACTTTTATTCGAAAAAACTAATAATTTTAAAATGTATCTGAAATTATTAATTCTTTAAAGTATCCCAGCCTAAATTTTTCTTTCATAAAACGTGACAAAAACGATCTTGTCCACTACAAAGTAAAGATCACATCATCTCTCGATCCGAAACATCAAACAAAGAACAAACAACAATCACAACACTGCATAAACAGCGACAAGGCTAATCGACTACGGCCGGCGACAATCAAAATACAAACACCTCAATCAAACAAACAATGGCCAGACAGACGGACTATCAAACAAAGATAAACTAACACCGTATGAATAACAATGTGGAAACTCAACAGCACCATAAATATTCGACGGTTGAGATCAATAACTAATTTCAACCCCCGATAATTCCTACCACCTCCCCCACCACACATTGCAATAATACAGAGCAAGACCAACACCCATTCGCCCGCCCTCCCATTGCACAATGATTACTTTTATTAATTAATTTCCTATCCAATTTCCTATAGCGTCAAATTTAGTGTATTCACAGAGTAACATAAACGAATAATCTGTTTATAAATATGTAACTAATCTGATTGTAACTTATTTAGAGAAACATGCGTGAGTCCTATAAAAATATTATAACAATATTCGTTAATAATTTATTGACTTTTCAACGTACTCACATTAAAGCAGCTATTGATAGAAATGTTACGAACCTGAAACAGAATAAAATAATTAACACACATAAAATTACAATATACTTCTACTGGTATTTGGACTGATGTTTCGTTCTATGAAAAATTTAGTAGGTTTTAAAAAATACTTTACAATTTCCAATTTACTAACGGTTTTACATCTTAAATAATTGTATTTGCATTTGATTTTGAATATATGAACCCTTTCACGTTTTGCATTGCTATGGACGAATGTAAAGAAAAAGATACTTTAGAGAACACGTTGCAGGGTACCTTCTCACACATCGCACTTAATAGTGTTGATTTGTTAATATACATATTACAACTGATGCAAAAATAATATTTTTTATTTCTTTGAATGAACACTTTCATTAATACGTCTTGAGGATGATAGTTTCTGGAGTTGATCGAATACAAACATGATATCCTCATATTATATTACAGTAGGCCTACTTCAACACCAAATATATATATATATATATATATATATATATATATATATATATTTATATATTTAAGACGATTAGTTTTATTTTAACAGACTCGCATAGAGGATCGTTTAACAAAGATAATGTATTTCTTGACTTAAAGTTACTCAGTAAAATTGTCAGCTATGCGAAGATATATGCTGTGATTTATTACAACACTGACACAGTATATGAAATAGTCGAACACGCCGACCGCCACATTACCCCGTAGTCATCGACACAGTATCCCTATAAATCTGAATGGAAATCGCCAACCGGTATTGTTCCGGACACTCATTAACCGACAAATCAGCCCAAATTCGGCCCCAGCCGTGCAAAATATCGCCAGTCACAATTTACCGGGACGTAAACAACCTTTTATCGTGCGTTTAAAACATACACGACCTCCATAGATAATGGGAACAAAGGCGCTTCTTGTGACTAGCTACTTGTTTTAAGCGGAGGTTTATGGAGAGTTCATTTGGCGCTAGGGGTAGCGATGTTTAATCTGTTCCCCGCCCGCCCCACCGCACCGCTGGGAGGGGGCAAACCTCATCTGATGCCTGGAATTGTGTTTAGGAGATACACGGCACCCTCGGGACCTCGGCTGTATTGGTAGCTGATACTCCATGGGGGAGGCAAAAAGTGGAAAATGTACACCCCTCCCATCGCCCAATCGACTGCTGATTCACGCTCCTGTGGACGATGACTACTGGCTCATTCCGATCATTGACAATCATGTTAGTTATGTATATGTATTAATGTGCACCCTGATATTGTTTTATTAATATTAAAGTCCTCACTCAAAATGTTAAAAGTATATAACGTCAGCCTTGCGATTTTTACATTAATTTGTGTATATTAATTAATTTAAACTAATTTTACACTCTCACCATTAAACAATACAATTGACGCATTCATTGGTTTTGAGCTCTTTAAAATAAACACGATTTTAAAGTTAAATAAGTAAAGTTATGGTCATTGTTTTCCAAAATGGTTACTTTTTCAAATACATGTTGATAGCGTGTTTCATTCGGGTGGCAACGATAACTTAAAACAAAATATAATGAAGAGATATTTGCCTGGACTTGGTAAACTGGTGACTGCGCAGAATTGTGATATTACTCTTCAGAATTTTGACTGAAAATGATGTGAACATGATTCAATTACCGAGATTTCTGAATATAATGGTCAATTTGTTTCCCAAAGGTGTCTTAAGACTACAAACCCGCATTTTTAAAATAAGATATATTTATTATATAAATTGCTTACTGATTCTTTTGTTTTTAAGTAATAATCCCCATTAGAAATTATTTTGCAATGTATTAAATTCCGTTAAAAAAAAACATTATAATAAATACTAGAAGTGCTGTTGTGCGTGGGTGCTGGATAATTACAACAAAAATATAACGAGCATAATGTTTGACTCGTGTTCAAAAACCTTTAAAATAGTTTGCGTAAAAATGTGTTCATGTCCAAGAAATCATTTGCTTGACTTTGTAATATAAATTTTAATCCCGATAAATCCGCATATATAAATGCGTTGCAGCCGCGGTAGTAGTGATGCGCTTTCCCTTCCAAGATGGCGGTGGTCGCAGCAGCATAGCTGAGAGTAATTACTTATAATTGGTCTCAGCTCGGCAAATGACTGGGTTAGGCTTACGTAAGTAATAATTGACGGTGGTTCGCATTAAACCGCTGTATCAGGTTTTTGCCGTAACTCGATCTCCACCGGACTTGCCTTCAACATGGCGGAAACAGGAGGCTGCACCTTCGATTATGTCAGGAAAATCTTTAGTATGTGCAACTGTTGCATAGGGGATACCCCAACTGAGCACACTGATCAGATTTTTAATGAGGGTTAGTTTTATGGCCCTCAAAGGATACATCCCAACTGAGCACAGTGGTCCCAACTGAGCACAGTGGTAACTTTGAACATTGAACCGCCAGTGGACATGAACCGCCTATACCTGCATTACATTACCATCAAGACGCCAACCTCAAGTATAAGGGGAGAATATAAATGAAGGCTGAGTGTAGGAATTGGAAGTATAACGACAAATTCCTCACCACATCCGTCACGGTTGGTTTTGCGGAGGTTCGGGAGAATATTATGGGAGGATGGTATATGTGGTCCAATGTAAAAAAAAATATTTAAACTTCTATATTATTTTAACTTTGCAATTGTACTTTTGTTAAAGGCCTATTGAAAGATACATAAATTTCAATAGCCTTATAATTACACAAATCGCAAATGAGTCAGAAGCACACATTTAGCGATCAAAATTACTTTTCATTAATTTTACAGGGTGTTTGGAGCCAATACTTTCTTCTTTATTTCTTTTGTAATGCTATCACTGACAGGAATAAAACTAAAAAAATATTGACGTAATTTTCATTTGAATCGAATTAAATCCAATATTAACAGTTCTTTATCAAAGATACAGGGTGTTAGTTACAGTATTTAAAATTTCCACTGTATTGATTACATTGAATGATGATTGCAGATGTGATTAATAAAAAAGGGCTGAATTTTTGCACATAGTATAATTAATTGGTAAGCCATATAGATAAATGGAAGATTCATTTTGATGGTTTGATCAATCCTTCAATAAAAACTCGCTGTCAGGGCTGTTAAAGCCGAATTTGACCGTTGTGCTCAGTTGGGATGTTGGTTTTGATAGTTTTATTACCACTATGCTCAGTTGGGGGTTGCCTGTTGCATGCACGCATTAGTTTGATGTATAAGTGCTTCGTAATTATAGATGGGAATTCAGTATGGAATCATTTTGAAGTCGCAACTGCATAATATTTTTCAGGGTTTTTGGTGTTACGAAAATTAAAAATGTATTATATATATTTAATAATTGTAAATTAGTTAATCCGTAAGCGGCAGTGTGACTAAAGTTATACAGTTACAAAATGAATATGACTTTTTTTATTCATTCAAATATCACTTCCAAATTTAAATTGTTTCCCTTACATTTTTATAATAACTCAACGCTTGATGTCTCGGGCATGAATTTTCTACACGTTTATGTCACCACCATACACGACTTTCAAATTTACTGTTGGCAATTTACAGGTGAAAATATTAAAATACTGGCGTTTTCGGTTCAAACAAACACTGTATAATTTTTATAACAGGTTTCCAAACAAAACAAGGTGGTCTCTGGGGCCCAGCGCGAAACACTGCTTAATTAACAAACACGCCGTCAGCATGCATGTACCACGCGAGCGGAGGCCGAGTGCTGGCAACCTTTAATATTTGTGTTTTATCCGAAAACATCTGCATTCTGCAGGCTATAAATCGGCGGGGTGTGTTTTTCCAAGGGTATACATCCTCGGTGGAGCGTCGCCGGGTGGGGGAGGGTTTGGGGGGCGGAACGCTGTTTTTGATCGATATCTCGGCCCTATACAATGGCCGTGTCCAATGCGGACAAAAATGCCACAAAGTATGTGAGTTCCGGGGCGGCTTACCCCCCCCCCCCGGCCCGACCCTTGGCACGGGTACAGCGCAACTTCGGGTACACGGTCGGTCGTAGGGAACAAACTATCTGATGATTTTCGCAATTAGAGTATGAATGCGATTTATAACTCGGGAGGATCGTAATTTTACGGTACACGCTCTCAACACCTACTCGAATGCTCCCGACCTCCCACTCGCCGCGCGCCGGGAGTGTCCACCTCCCCTGCGCTCATCGACAGGCCGACGTGTGCCTGTGTGCCTGTCACGTTGTCGTACATCACTAATAGTACTGTTCTAACACCACGCTTTTATAACGTCAAAATTATTCCAACGAATAAAGTAGCAAAATACACGATTCCTTTTAATTATTGATCCAATAACTCAATGACGCATCAGTATTTTTACCACGCAGTAAGCATTAACTTCGTTAACATTTTTGCTGACTATTTTATGTGAGCTGTCGAACGATAAACCTAATCGATTATAATACACGTAAACATAGTAAGTCGACATTAACGTGACACGAATTTACAGATGCGTAAATTGATTACCTCACATTCGCTGCAATTCAAAAGGATGGCGTTAAAAAAACGTAGTCATGAAGGAAGGTCACGATTCATTTTAGAACAATACTATTTCACTCTATAGATAAAACGAAATGCCTGACCTAAGAAAAAAGCAATCGGCTTGGTACAGAACCGAGATGAACTTAACGAAGGATATTGGGCGCCTGGCGCGCAGTAAGTGAAGATCTGTCAATTAATTGTGAGGGTCTTATCGTCCTCTAACTGCCCCGAACAAGTCCGGAAATTGGGAGCCCCGGATAAATAACTGGAACAGTCCGCCGGACCGCCGTTCCTCCTGCCTGTACAGGGAACACATAAACTGGGCCGCGCTGCTTCTGACATTCCGCTGTTCCTGATTATTCATAGCTAAGACCCACCGACATTATTCTTAAGCATTACTTTTTGTCGGTTTACTCCGAAATTATTGGATTTTTATTGGGAGTTTAGCTGGCGTTGAAATTAGCTAAGAACAAATTTAAAACCATCTAAATGAAAATGTTGAGATAGCATATGCTTTTTCTCAAAACCTGCTTTAGTTTACGACAATACTATAAAGGAACGTTTACGGTTAAATCATACCAAACTTAAGAACATTTTTAGTTTGCGGCTAAAACTCTCGAATGCCTTATAGTTCATGATGAACAATACCGAACTTTTTGATAAACCGGAAAGGAACGCTATACAAAATGATACCAATGCAGAATGAGTTGACCTTAATTTTTTTTAATTGATAAGTAATAATCGATCGGTAGTCTAAACATATCACTAATGTTCTGATTTATTTAGTTTTTATAGATTTTTAAATGTCTTAAATATCATTGGTATCTAACTGAAAATAATATATCACTCAAAAATTATAAAGTAGAACTACATTTACATTTTAGTCATTTGTTTGTTAGTTTAGCCAGATAATCAGAACTGAATGAAAGGCCCAGGGAGACAGCAGGCTGTACCAGAGTATTTTGATATAAATTTAAAATTAAAACGTAATAATATTTGACAATTTCATTACTATTTCCCTGATTATTCATAGCTAAGACCCACCGACATTATTCTTAAGCATTACTTTTTGTCGGTTTACTCCGAAATTATTGGATTTTTATTGGGAGTTTAGCTGGCGTTGAAATTAGCTAAGAACATATTTAAAACCATCTAAATGAAAATGTTGAGATAGCATATGCTTTTTCTCAAAACCTGCTTTAGTTTACGACAATACTATAAAGGAACGTTTACGGTTAAATCATACCAAACTTAAGAACATTTTTAGTTTGCGGCTAAAACTCTCGAATGCCTTATAGTTCATGATGAACATTGTTCATGATATGCCTTATAGTTCATGATGAACATGAATACCGAACTTTTTGATAAACCGGAAAGGAACGCTATACAAAATGATACCAATGCAGAATGAGTTGACCTTAATTTTTTTAATTGATAAGTAATAATCGATCGGTAGTCTAAACATATCACTAATGTTCTGATTTATTTAGTTTTTATAGATTTTTAAATGTCTTAAATATCATTGGTATCTAACTGAAAATAATATATCACTCAAAAATTATAAAGTAGAACTACATTTACATTTTAGTCATTTGTTTGTTAGTTTAGCCAGATAATCAGAACTGAATGAAAGGCCCAGGGAGACAGCAGGCTGTACCAGAGTATTTTGATATAAATTTAAAATTAAAACGTAATAATATTTGACAATTTCATTACTATTTCACAACAACTATATAGCTCTCATGTACAAAAGTAATCCGAAATAATTTACTAACAAACTCGGATTGATTCCTCGATTAGACTTTTTCTACATTTTCACACCGGATATCCTACATTTTCAACTTAAAAACGGCCGAACCCGTATCGAACTAATAACGGCGCCACCGTGCTGTGGAAGCCAAAAATTTATCACTTTAATTATCACCTCTTACGCAATCATTTACAGCGTGTGTACAAACTGTAGGGGGAGTTAAACGCAATTAATTTTGGACCGGAGAGAGTTTATATTTCGCACATCCGCTATAACTTGAACCCTCCGCCCTGTAGCTACCCCAGCCGCTAGGCCAGATATATGCATCCCGGGGCTCATTTGTCAACAATATGTTTTTATACATGGATGTAAATGAGGGAAATATTAAAATGAGGGCATACGTCATAAATGGGGTAAATGTGTTTATAATACAGTGTCAAATAAATTTCTTGTCTCAGTTATTGTAATATATAAAACATTATGGCATTAACGCACAGATGCTATCGACCACTGAAAAAGTAAATAAAAATAAAATCAACAATGTATATTCCATTCTTTACGAATGGTGTAAAATATGTATTTACAATTCGCTGTCAAATAAATTTCCAATCTCAATTTTTGTAAAATAAAAATGCATCGCATTACTGCACAGTTGCAAGAGATCGCTGCAAAATAAAATCGAGATTGTGGCCTATATTCAATATTTGAGCGTACAAATCTTGAATGTTACCATCATACATGTAATAAATAAGAAATTATACAAAAAAGATCATACTCCGTAACTTTTAGCTTCGGGAAATGGTTAAATATTCTTATCACATGTAGTCATTGTAAACTATAAATATTTACAGGCTGAAATTTAAGCTTCAACAAGAACTAAAAATAAGAACAAGAATCCAAAGTTAGTTTTGTACAATCTCGACACATTTAACGCACAGATTCCCATATTTACTAGTCCACTTAAACACATTTCGTTATTGTTACCAAAATGGCGTTCCCTCGTAATATACTGAACATAAATTAACAATTTTTGCTTTCGCGAAGGAATTAAAACCGAAATAAATAACAGAGGAAAGTTAGAGAAGCCAGAGTTAAATTAAGTCCGAGAATAATCAAGGAGCGCGGAAGCGAGTGAATTAAACCTAACTTAGCGGTGCTTTTTTAAGTAGCAAGTTTGCCGGACCCAGCAGTAGAGTTAAAACTTAACTCACTTTTTACTCATTTCCGTTTCTTTAAAATATTATCATTACTCGAGCTAGTGTATATGACCTACAATTGTCTGCAGTTTCTCAAAAAAACAATAGTGCTGATCGGAAAAGAAAAAATTAAAATATAAACGTAGAAAGTTGCGAAAAATTTATGTTTTCTTGTTTTATATACAACATGTTGTTTTTTTAATCTAAATGTGGAACCAGAAAACTATTGATTTATTTTTTATGTGGTGCTCTCAAATATTGATGGCATATACATACAATAGTGTGTATAGGTAATAAAAATATCCTTCAAACACGAAATATATTTGGGGTTTCGTAAAACAAAAATAAGAACTGATATAGACTGAACATATTATGAATACGTTTTGTCTATTCTATGGTTATGTTGGGCAATATAAGATTACGTTATTAGTTTACAGAACTAAGTTGATTCTTGGCAGGGATTACAAGATTCACGCTTGTACAACATATCTATCCGGAATCCATCCGCATACAATGTAACGCCCCATAAGCCATAGAGCGGGTGTTTAATCCATGGTTTATGTGCCTCAGGCACTAAGCCCTTGTGACGTAGGCTTAACCCCCCTGCCTGCAGCCCCAAACCCAAAATACGTTAGTAGCGTGAATCACAAGCTTACAGCGATGTACGGCCAACACGCTCGATACCGCTGTAGCTTTGTAGCTTTGTAGCTTTGCGTATTGCGCCTCGGCGAGCTAAACCAACAGTTCCTGGACTTGCGGAGGGAATGAAAACTGAATTTCATATTTTGCTAATCAGATTCTTTTTAGCGGTGTGGTTATTGTGGTTATTGTTACAATAATTAGGTTATTATCTGAGCGGTAAGGAGCAATTCTCTAAATAAATATTGTAAAAATGGGATTTGATCAACAATGGCTAGTAAAACATCTTAGGTTCAGATTATTTCTAGAATATTTAACCAATGCCATTTAATTTATGCGACTAATTAGCGTTTATAAGATGTATCTAAAAGTATTCATAGAAACAAAGCTTGAGTGCACAAGTGACAAGCTTTTTATATTTTATATAACAGCTGTTTAAATTGATTTTAAAACCCAAACAGTTTAAAATGACTTTACAGGACAGATAGCAAAATATCCGTCTAGGTTTATGGTTATTATTTACTTAAATACACAGTCCCAATAGTTATATGACATTTTGCTTTCATGTGTGTGTATTAATTTAAAAAGTCAAGCTAATTCCAAAGTATATAATAACATGTATTGTGAGTTCTTTACTAAATGTGACCCAAACGATAACAACCATCACGACCACAACGAACCACGTTTTAGCGTTGGAGACAAATGATTTTTATTCAGTTCAGACTGAAATACTGGTTTTAAGTTAGCTATGGTCGTGTACTAAAAGTTTCTATGTAGCTTTTAGGTTTGTTTGTATGTATGACGAAGTAGTGTAGCCCAGAGAAGCTAAAACATTGTTGGGCAGTTGCCAAAACAGTTTATAATAGCCTAGCCCCCAGCGAGCCTTCATTCCGACTAACTTCATGAAGTGTCTACAAACGACATAAAATATCAAGCTCTAGCAAACGGTGATGAAAAATTGCTCAATGTATATATTTTGAAAGAGGTAAGTGTAGAATATCGTATACCCTGTCCAATAATTAGTATACCTTAATAATTATTAATTATTAAAGATGGTTAGGGGTCAGTGAGGTTGAAGTAAATTTAATGCTGATTAAAATCAAATCAAAAAATGAATTTTTAGTAACAGGGACATAATTTTTAACTAATGAGTGATGTTATAAAAAATTTAGAATTTTACAATGAGCTATAAAGTTTTTAAGAGGATCATGTCATTCCTCTTCAACACACTAAATTTTGTGATGATGAGGAAACCTCTTTTTAATCTATTACGATTAAACGGTTTTATGTTAAACATTATAGTCTAAAATATATTGGAATTCATATTTTATTCGACAAATTTTACAGTTTTGTGATAAATTTCTTTAATTCGGTTACATATGCAACAATGAATGTATTCTATACTTAATACACAGTGATTTAATTGTTTCAGTATTGCAAAACGTAAATAATGCGAATACAACAAGACGTTCCCAACAGCACAATACTTTAAAATTTTCGAACGACCCGGAATTTTCCGGCTTCCCAAGAGAAACAAGAAGAAAAGACCAATTAAAGTCGGGGTCATAAAATCGACAAATAAAACTGGGAAAGAGTGTTGGTCTGGTAATATATCACAAGTTCCACGGGGATGATCAGCACTGTCGCCGCCATTTTGGACCCCTCCCTGCATTCTCCCGCTGAAACCCTTTCAAAGAGGTCCAAAGGTATCGATAATTTATTTTATATAATATCGATGAATCCATGAATGCTAGTTAGCACTTGGACCTGCCGGGAGGGGCGGAAGGAGGAGATTCCGTATTTTAATGTCGTCTTTTAAAGTTGGAAAGTGGAATGAACTAAACATATGACTTTAAACCCTAATTAGCTTAATAGTTAAAAGGTGGAATGATCTATTTTTTAGCATGTGATCACTACGAATTTTACATATTTGGCAATAAATGAACTTTAATGTGAATTAAATTAACAATTGACTAAAGTTGGTTATTTATAAATCAGTATAAATTTTAATGATATAATTTAAGCATTAGAATTTAGAGCTTCTTGATTCTTAAACAGTTTAAATACAAGTGTCAGAGGCTGAATCATTGCTTGGATTGATAAAATATTAATGAGATAATTTAAGCATTAGACTTTAGAGCTTCTTGATTCTTAAACCGTTTAAATACTAGTGTCAGAGGCTGAATCATTGCTTGGATTGGTAAAATATAAATTAATTACGAAAAACGTAAGATTTATAATAAAAGAGGATATAGGTGCGGCTTGCTGGCGCGTGTCGTCTGGCTCAATGCTGTGCGTTGTTGGGGACCTCTTATCACTCTGGCTCAATGTCGTACGTTGTTGAGGACCTCTTATCACTCTGGCTCAATGTCGTACGTTGTTGAGGACCTCTTATCACTCTGGCTCAATGTCGTACGTTGTTGAGGACCTCTTATCACTCTGGCTCAATGTCGTACGTTGTTGAGGACCTCTTATCACTCTGGCTCAATGTCGTACGTTGTTGAGGACCTCTTATCACTCTGGCTCAATGTCGTACGTTGTTGAGGACCTCTTATCACTCTGGCTAAATTGCGGTGAGTCGATTGATACAATTGCATTCAAAGTAGCTGTTGTTTCCTATTTTCAATTTTGTCATAACCCTTATAATTTTCACCAAATATATTTATATTAATCTAATCGGATTAAACCAAAGATATAGTTACCAAGCATACCTCATAATATTCTTATTGAAAAGATTAAATTACGTTTATATTCAAGTAATATTTCAAGTAAATACATCTTTGCATTACACACAAATTATTGAGGTAATAAAGAGTCTTACTTGAATATTGTAGCAACGGGGGTTCCGAATTCTCGAAATCAGGGTAACTCCCCCATTCTTCAACCCTTCTTCAAACATTTAGAAAACAAACTGCTTTAAGAAAGCGCCATCTGCTCCCTCAGACGGTGGTAATGAAAGATGGCCCTTAATTAGCAAACAATACAGGGTTGCATCCCTTAACTAAGTATTTTTGCAGGGGTGGAAAATTGCATCCGGAAACAAATTGGGGACGTTTTCTCAAATTAAACTCGCGTCGCGTCGTCGCGAATCGCTGACGAAGGAAGGGTTCTCGAGTCAAGGATTTCTTTGCATTTACATTTGCATGTAATTTCTTTGACCTCGTTTGAAAAACAGATGATCGTTGGTGAGGATTTCTTCCTTATCACCCCGTAGTTATGTCTCTGTGTCTTTTCCAGCATCAAGAGACGATAGAAAGTCTAACTCATCGGCAAATACGCGATTTTTAGAGGCTGTGTTCATGAAAATATAATACCGGACATTATAGTGCATAAGGCAAATTACAAATTTCGAAAGTAAAATATTTATGCTTAGTTACGGCTGATGGCAGTGGCACTTGTGTGAGCTCGGTTAAAACGTAAATTACACTACCAAAATCTGCTGTAAAAGCTGATGTTTTTGAAAGTCAATAAAGATTTTTTTGATCTTCTGCAAGAAAAGCAAACGATTCCCTAAATCAACAACAAAAGGGTAAATTACATTTAACTAAATCATAGGCGTCTTATACGGTCAGCAAAATGCGTTTCAGTACAGCTTACAGATTAAATCTGATTTTATTTTTCTGCTACGAAAACCTCTTACCTCTGTAGTATGTTTAAGTTATAAATATTCAAAACAGTCGGGAGA
This sequence comes from Flexamia atlantica, assembly GCA_035578135.1. Lineage (NCBI taxonomy): Eukaryota > Metazoa > Arthropoda > Insecta > Hemiptera > Cicadellidae > Flexamia > Flexamia atlantica. The sequence continues at coordinate 34,393,388 of JAQJVK010000010.1, forward strand.
CAGGCTCTAGATGGGGCAGGTAGTGTGCGGGATGGTTTATGGGGTGCGGAGGTGCGTGCGAGAGCCAGACAGGGGACAGCTACAACATCCGATGCCATCAGGACACGTCACGTGACCTGGGTCTCCAGATTGCCAGATTATGAACAACTCCTCACACTCGGTACCCGCGGCACTGCGCACTTGCCGGCTGGCTGCTGGCTGCTGGCTGCTGGCTGCTGGCTGCTGGCTGCTGGCTGCTGGCTGCTGGCTGCTGGCTGCTGGCTGCTGGCTGCTGGCTGCTGGCTGCTGGCTGCTGGCTGCTGGCTGCTGGCTGCTGGCTGCTGGCTGCTGGCTGCTGGCTGCTGGCTGCTGAGCCTCTCGCTTGCAGACGATACTTTACATTTCTACTGGAGTATTGTTTTTACAAGCTGTTAACTTTTCTTGAATTGCAATTTAATTGAAATCCGTAAGTTCTATAATGCTCGCTACAACTATCAACTATCTACTTACAATTTACAGATTACAATTTACGATTTACATCTACTATACAATTTACAGGCTGGTTACATCACCCTGAAAAAAAACCCCGATTTCTAAAACCCTGAAAAAAAACACAAAAAAACCCTGATTTCTATAGGTAATCTTTTACTATTGTTCTGGAGTGATATTTCTGAAAGCTACATTTCTTGACACTTATCGCGATTCTAAAACTCCTCTGTTTTACAGACTGAACTCATTATAAATAGCCTGCTGACGAAACCTAATAATAATTAATATAATAAATGATAATAATGCCTTTATCAATTGAGCGTTTCTTTGTACAGAACTGTTTTCAGAACAACTTTTGTCACAAGCAAGAAAGAAACTATTTATCAACAACACTTTTATATTCAAAGAATCTCACTACAACAGCTCTAAGTATCCTAAAGATCCTTCAGCTCTCGAATTCTAATGAATAATACTGACATTTAATTTGTAAACGTATGTTGAACGATTATGTCTATTGAAATATACCACTGTTTGATTCGGAAGACCATTGAACTTCAGAAACTATTCAACATTTGAAGTGCAGTATCTATCTACTGAATCATTTAACTTACGTTGTTTGATAGGTATACAGAATACCGGCATTAAAGGAATTTCTTTACATGGGCGAGGTTTCACTACTTACGTGGCAAATCACTCTCCTTTGTTTAGAATATTTTACAGAATTAACTGCTGCTAAAATATCAGTTTTCTCTCAATAGTTTTTGATTTTTTCACGTTTTTAAGCCTAAACTTGATTTTGTATTTTTTAAGCGTGGGTTTATGCTATTTCATGAACAATGTAAGCGTATATTGTGTCAATAGATTGCTAATGAAGCCTTGACACCTTATATATATTATAAAATTAAAACTCACCAAATTTGGTAGAACAGCCTGTAGATGTCAAATATATATATTTTTTATTACAAGAGACCGGTTTCGATTCTATGACGAATCATCTTCAGTCATGTAATTATCTATAATACTAAACTTGAGCACATTTCCATGATTGTCGGGATTTAAAAAAACCTTTTTACTTCACTATGTGTTTGTATAGTGAAGTAAAAAAGTTTTTTTAAATCCCGACAATCCTATACTCTTTTATGAGTAATGTTATCGTGCCTGCTTGCTTGCTTGTATGCTTGCTTGCACATTTATCTCAAAAACGGCTCCGAGGATTTCCTTCAAAGTCTGGAAATAAGTAATTTATGACTCAAAAAAGTCTTTTAAGCAGATTACTTGGCCAGAGAAAATCTAATAACGTAATAAATCGAATTTTAAAGTTGTAAAAATTTAACATTGGCCTTATGGGTTGCCGTGATAGCAACGAAAATAAACAAGGAAAGTGTAAACAAATGAAGTAATCATAACAGCTGTTAGGAATCTACAGCCATCAAGTGGAAAAACAGCAAATGGGATAAAGAGTCCATGAAGCAATAAAAACGGTTTCTATTTATCAATTTTATGACATTTAAATACTTTATAGTAACTGGATGAACTGGTAAACATGAAATAGCACCGAGCAAGGCTCGGTCCACCAAGTACTCATGGAAATGTGCTCAAGTTTAGTATTATACATGACTGAAGATGATTCGTCATAGAATCGAAACCGGTCTCTTGTAATAAAAAAATATATATTTGACATCTACAGGATGTACTACCAAATTTGGTGAGTTTTAATTTTGTATATTGTGTGAAAAAATCTCTGCATTATTTTCATTTATTCAACGAAAAGGTGTAATGAATGCTAATGAGTGTTTAGCGAATTTCCCCTATACGGAAGAAGCTATTACCGTAGGTCTCATGGGAAGACCTAAGCCCAAGACAATGATAACTTTTCGTTTTGGGGCCACCAGAAACAAGAAACACTATTCGTCCGAATTTATATATATATATATTGAGTGTCCCATAATAGTCCCCCCCTAACTTTTTCTTATTTTTTTCAAATATCAATTCTACACCACCCCCAAACATTGCTGGTTAGTTAATACTTCATTTTGAGGGGGTACCCAATTTTTGCCGCCATCTTGGATCCAAAATATTGGATCCAAAATATTTTTTCAAGAGTGAAAGTGATGTTGTGACCCATCATTTCGAATTAGATTTTTTCACTAATTACAATGCCGCAATCCGTTTTTCAATATCTTAATTAGTTCTCAAGATATGAGTACTTTTAATTAATTTTTTTCAACCAATGTTAACATTACAAATTTATAAAATAACCCATAACCACATAATAATGCTAGATAGTGACGAAAAACCACCATCAGTCATTGTTGAGCGATTTACACTTAACTTTCACCAATGTAAATTTTTTGGCCACCAACTAGGATCCGCCATTTTGAAATGAGTTAAGTTATTTCAAATATGAAGTTGGTGTTGTGACCCATCATTTCAAACTAGTTTTTTATGCCAAATTTAATGCCGCAACCCGTTTTAAATTATAGTGTTTAGTTTTCAAGATATTGAAACGTTTCAAATAAAAATCTCAAAAAAATATGAATTTTTCAAAGACTAATTTTTATAGCTAAAAACGAGTTGCGGCATTGAATACGGCGTAAAAAACTAGTTTGACATGATGGGTCACAATACCAACTTCATATTTGAAATAACTTACCTCATTTCAAAATGACGGCCAAAAAATTTACATTGGTGAAAGTTAAGTGTAAATCGCTCAACAATGACTGATGGTGGTTGTTCGTCACTATCTAGCATTATTTTGTGGTTATGAGCCTATTTTATCAATTTGTAATGTTAATATTGGTTGAAAATAAATTAATTAAAAGTACTCATATCTTGAGAACCAACTGAGATATTGAAAATCGGATTGTGGCATTTTAATGAGTGAAAAAATCTAATTCGAAATGATGGGTCACAACACCACTTTTAACCTTGAAACAAATATTTTGGACCCAATATGGCGGATCCAAGATGGCGGCCAAAATTAGGTACCCCTTAAAATGAAGTATTAACTACCCAACAATGTTTGGGGGTGGTGTAGAATTAATATTTGAAAAAATATAGGAGAAAGTTAGGGGGGACTATTATGGGACACCTGGTATGTGTGTGCGTGTGTGTCTGTTAGCACGATAGCGGCCGTGAAAATTGCCCACTCTTAATGAAAAGTGGTAAAGTGTAAAGTGATAATCACTCGGACGGGTTCGTGAACCATCCCGATCGGCCACCGGAAGGGGGGGGGGGGTAAAGGGGAATAAACCCCCAAAAATGTTTTTTTTAGTTTTTTTATATAGAAAAATAAAATTTACCGAATTTTTGTTGGCACCATTGGATTCAGCTCAAAAAAACAAACAACTTAGTATTTTGAATCACTGCTCTATGTCCATTGGTTACCGAGATATTGAAAGTGGTAAACACAGTACGTAATCCCAATGTTAAACTTATGGAAAATAAGTAAAATTCTATATCTCGGTTATTTCTCAAAATATCTTGATAAAACTTGGTAAATAGCTTCTTCTAGTTCAAATCTACTAAACATTGAATTTAAACCACCCAGTTTTAATATACCTGTAGCAGCAAATCTGCATACTCATTCCCCATGTTATTCTTATGACCTTACCAAAACATGTCAAATCTCGCTATGTGGGATTGAAATATGTTGTTTTGCATTTGAAATTCGCTGAGTATGCAGGTCTCCTGCAACGGGGGTATTTAATAAATTTAATAGCTGATGAGATTTTATCAGGTAGGACAATTTGAACAACTAGAGAAGCACGAAAAGCCTTACACGTTATATGTTTTGAACGATAAGCAGTCACAGTTTTAATAGTTAGTGACATTCTCCCGAAACCTATTATTACTTTTTTGTGCGAGTTCAAATAATCAAGCAAAACTGTAAGGCGTGATCAGTGAAAATAAAGACCTGATTGAAATTTTAATAATTACTTTCAATCAATCTTTTTATTTAGTGCACCTGATAAAAAACAAACGCAGACAGAAGAGTTCGAGAGGCGATCCCTTGCCCAATAGCAGACCAATATTGGAGGGGGGAGTAGGATCGTGTGTGGTCCATGTTTAATTATTACTTACACCGACTCTTTATCAACTTTTCTAATCCCTCCTCCCGCCCGGATAACTCATTACAGCCAAATTGAATATTCCCATTTCGCAATCCATTATGCGTCGATGAGCGGCCATATTTAATTTCCACTGCCGGTAGCCAATAGTCTTATTAAAACCGTATCTCAATATGTCCGCCGAGTCCGACAAGTTTGGAGGCCACCGTTTTTATAATGGGCGAAATTATCGAGCTTTCGACACGAATCGGTTTAAATATATTAAATTGCGGGGGCTGCGTGCTCGCCGCTTAATGGCGGCGATTATATTCAAATAATAGATCGGCTTAAACGTTTTCAATATTTTACGTGTGGTGCCGTACCCGGAGCGTTTGTTTCATTTCCTCTATTGCGTTTATCGCCGACAACGCGCGGTGTAATTGAAGTCGGCGAACTCGGATAGTTTCTTAATTGCAGTACAGAATGTATTTTCATTTAACAATTTATTAAAGGGATTATGTTGTTATATTTTCCTCGTGTAAAACCGTATGTGCTTGAGATAGTAAAATTTATACCAAAGTCTGATTGTATTTATTAATTTTTACTCTACGGGCATTCGAGTTACATGATAGCGCAATGTATTTAAATCTTTACCACCTTCTTATAAAACATTCTTGAGCATTTCAATAGTATAACATTTTTTCGTTGGATATTTACTCTCACACTGTTTTCACAAAATGCAAAAGCTGTAAAGATGGAAAATGGCGATCGATTTCGAATGATGTGACTGATCTCCGTTATCCATCTTTACCGTCTCTTTATGTAAATATAGTATAAGTGTTTACATAAAATATGTATTGTAAGACGATTTTTATTTGCATCCAGAATAAATACATCGATGATGTAGTTATAAGTAGTTTTGTTTATGTTTGTAATATGTTTATGTTGTTTATGTTTGGTTATAAATTACAATTTAAAAATGGTTAAATTTATTACTATTTAGTTTCGTTACGAACACAACAGATGAAAATTCAAAATTGCTTTTCTTTGGTTCTACGCCGTTTTCTTGTGTTTACAATAATTAACATTAACTACACATTAACGTGTGCTATTAACTCTACATTAGCAAAATGTGTATGTATAAGGCCGATTTATTTTTTGGGTCCTTCACGAATGCTACAGTGGTCTTGCGATATGAATTCCACACTCTTCTATTGACAAGAAGTATGTTTCGTAATCGAATATAACTGATTTACGATATCTATTTTTTTTAGTTTCAAATTATTAATTATGAATAGAATATAGTCGTATCAACGATAAAGTAGCTTTGGCGATGTTTTTTAAACTTAATCATTTAAGTAAAACCGTACATGCATTTGATTACTTTAACAAATATGCATTATACATACTATTTGGTCGTTTGAATATTACGATTTCAATGTCAAAATTTAAAGTTTGCAAAAAAATTATTCTATAAAAATCGAAGCAGTGAAATCAAATGTTTAATTGTTCTGTGAGGCGTAGTGGCGAGTGAGTGAGTGTTCTGTTGTCGAAATTAGTGTTTGTCATCACATAAACATATGTTTGTGTAAAGATACTTTACGCAAGAAAATATTTTGCTGCAACCGCAAGTGGAATTAATTTTAAATGCATGCAAGATCAACACAATTCATGAAATACAACGACAAAAGACTCCATAGAGAATTCCAGTATGCCGCTAGTCTAAGGCAAGGAGGTAGACTAGCGGCAAGGAATCGTCTCTATGGAATCTTTTGTCGTTGAATTTCATGAATTGTGTTGATCTTGCATGAACATCAACATGTTGATGTTGTTGGTATTCAACATTATTTTGCGATGAACCATTGAATTCACTTTAGTTTGTAAGCCTGAGTCACAGATTAAAAACTATACAGATTGGCAACCTAATGCATTTTTTCGTGCCTGTTTTTTTTTCTAGAGGCGTCAAGTTTGTTGGGCTGATATGTCACCCAAATAACACTGGTGTAAAATTTATTATCAGCTATATCTGTTCTTTGGGTTCTAAAGATTTTATATAGACGAAATCATCCTTGATACCAATTACCATTGCAATATGGGCGACAAAACAACCTAACAAACTTGACGCCGCCCGAAAAACGGGCACGAAAATATGCATTGGGTTGCCAATCTGTATAGTGTCTTCATATGTGGCCTGAGGATAATAGGCCCTAAATTAATCAATAGATTAGTTTGCTGTTTTTGTTTAAGTCATTTTTGTAGGATATAATTCTAATGGTTGGTTGTTGAAGAGATTCGAGTTACTCAGAATTACCGATCAAAGAACGAAATATACTCCGCTTGATGCACAAAAACGCCCGTATTTAACGGGCTTAACAACGAAAATGGATGCAAATTAGTTTATAACACTAACTTTTAGGTTCAGTATCTGACTTCCAAATTGATATCAAGTTACTTATTATATGTGAAAGTTCAAATGGCCTTGCTTTGGGAGTAACACCGGCAGTACACTTTTTCGACCTTGTTTTCCACTATGGGTTAAAAATATTTGTACACATTGTGTATGATTGATTTTTCCCGTCAGAATTCGGTCGTCTTCTTTAACCGGCAGGTTGTCGCGGATGTTAGCGGGGAGCGGCTCGACGTTGGAGTCGAAACAATTTTCGTCTAACAAAATTACTTAGTCGTAATAAGTTTTTAGTAAAAAGAATGATAAAAAACTAAACTCTTTGGATTGTCTTTTTAGCCAACATAAAATGTCGAAAAAACTCCTTTATTGTTGGAAGCGATAAAAATATGTTCTTAAATGTAAGCAAATGATAGGACGAGGTTTCCAAAACAAAAAGACCACCTGATGTATTGCTCAAACATGTTGCAGATATTTTTATTTCGTAAGAAAACTCTCGGTGAGCGAATGAGGTGAAACATAAATAAGGTTTTGACAGCTCGACCAAAACATGTGTTTTTTCAGCAGACACTTTGGGAGATTACAATTTTTGCAATCCGCCTCTAAGGCTGTCCAGAACTATAGTAAATGTTTTTTAGGACAGCAACCTGTACCCCTTTTAACTGTAATCATACAGTTTAAGTTATATGCAGTGAATACCAATAATCCCTTCGGAGGTAGTCAAGATATACCACCGTTAATGGATTCTGTAGTAATTACCTTATTTAAATACAATGCCGACTTTCATTTGTTATATAAGTGGTGGGAAAGACGTGGTTGAAGCTGATTTGTATCGCGAGGACCGCGGCTGCTGACTGCTATAAGCTATAAACTGTGATTACAGTCAAAAATGGCGGTTCATCATTAGCAGTGGATACGGATCATACCATGTCCATGCACTGCTTTGATCGTACGTTGCCGCATGATATGATAAAGTGTGAGGCATAAGACGGCTTAGTTTGTTCTTCAAAGATGTGTGTTTGAAATACATTTATTTCATTTTGAATATTCGTGCTGTAAGCTCAGTACTACGCAAATAGCTTTGCTATTTTTTATAGCAGAAATTTAAATTATTTCTGTTTTACTCGTTTTTAGTTTTAGCTCTAAAGGTATACTTGTTTCTTAAATACAACTTAAGAATATACCCCTAAACATCTGCCGTTTATAAGTTATTTTTTAACAGGTTTAAAACCTGTTTTTCTACTAAATTTGTTGTTCATAAAAACAAGGTTATGTTTATAACGCTTGATTTTATATTGCAAAGGTGTTGCGTATTATTTTGAAATTCATAATTATTTGACATTTTACAGGTATTTGAGCTTTGTTACAAATATTTATGAGCTTTGTTTATTATGTCTATTTACAGTTGGAGTTTTTAGATGAAAAATGAGTAACAGTAATATTGGGAAAGAATTAGTTATAAATTAAAAATGTAATAAACGCTATGAAAAGAGAGGGTTATAGATCTACCTGCGGATATATCCCAGATTATACCAAATCTACATAAATCTTTCAAAGGTATGGATATGATAACTGTGTAACCATCTATTGAGGATTTGATACATACCATCCCGGATTATACCAAATCTACATTAATCTTTCAAACGTATAAATATAATGACTGTGTAACTATCTATTGATATATGCATGGTATAGATCCTTTTTACGGGCTTTTACGGATGAGTTTTTCTTTTGAAAATTGGATGCCAAAACTGTAAAACACAATCATTACAATAATAACGATCCACCGATAATGATGACTTAACTTGCAAAATATACGGTTAGAACACCATTAAATATGAATTTTTGAGTCGTAATCGTAAATTTTACATCTAAAGCTTAGTCTTTTCGAGAGGTCTACTCTGTTGCTTTATAGCGTACTCTGTTGCACAACATTTGTGGGCTGAGAGAGAAGTATCCAAGGGCAGATTTTGGGGCTTGGCAATTATTAGGTGATTCATCCGAGGCCAGGGAAAAGAAACACCAACCAGCACTGCTTTATTGGCTTTTACTGGACTGCAACACTGCTTTATTGCCTTTTACTGAACTGCAACACGGCTTTATTGACTTTTACTGAACTGCAACACTGCTTTGTTGGCTTTTACTGGATTGAACATTGCTTTACTGACTTTATTGGATTTCAACACTGCTTTAGTGGACTGCAACACTGCTTACTGGCTTTATTGGACTGCAACACTGCTTTACTTTTATTCGATTTATTCAAAACTGATGGGTCCACGGATAATACTAGTGACAAAACAAGACTTTCATACTCAAGTAAACTAAAACGTATTACACATTCCGGGGACTGAAAAAACGTTTTGAGTGGATTAGATTTTCGAATATACTGACCCCCACAGATAAGATCTATCAAATCAATACAAATAAAATTATCGTTTGTTGCTATTGAACATATTACTGGCTTGCGTCAGTATTCAACCAAGTTGTTTATGGCGTCAGTAGATTGCCATAAACAACTTGCAAATAGAAATTTATTAGGTATTGCTAAAAAATACCTTATTTATAATCAAAAGCTTTTGAGTTTTTAATTTGAATAATTTTCCGCTGTCGTATGCAAAAAAATCAATTATAACACTGTATTGACCAGCTAATATTTCTAAATAGCACTTCAGTTGTTTAGTTTATCTATTTACTTTATAACTTATGACTAATTTATTATACTTCTATACTTCTTGAAAATTCAAATTCCTTCCTGTAAAATAACAAAATTCTACGACGTTTGTAATGTTTTTTTTTAGATTCATACCTCTTACGAATTTTTATTTGAGTTTCGAAATATCAAGAACATCACTATCAATGAGTAAAATATAGCAAAGATGATATTCGTCTATGACGTCGTTATTTATCGCTAGAAACTTTAATCAGTTAAAAAAATGGAACAATAGTTTACAATGACCAAATCTTCACAAAAAAAATCACCGATAACGAACCGTCTGTTGTCGGCGCGAGCGAGAATAGGAGAATCGGAGGCAATTATCGACCAAAGGTTAATGAGCAATTTCTCTCATCTCATCTTCGATCTCAATTACCTGAAGGAGTTACCTTTCACGGAGCCAACTAGCGCTAGCGCTACTTTCTCCCCTGGTGACAGACCAGGGTACTAATCGCATCTGCTCTCATAGCGGGCTAATTGCTATTATAATCGCCGTCGGTGCCATTGCCAGATAGATTCACTGACCTCTTCTTTTTCCGCATCCCTGATAGTCCTGACAACCTCTCATTTCGCCAATCAACATTGCTACCGTTCCGGAAACCGAGGCTGCGAATACGACTGTTGTTTGGAACCACTAATAATGAAATTAGTGGGTTTACATGGACAAGAAGAATGGCCTCTTCATCTGGGAGATGCCCGACTCTCGAGGTTCTTTGCCAGTTAACACTCTGCTGCGTTTTGAATCTGAATAGTTTTGATGATAAAATATGAAAGTATGTGATGATTTGCTGATACGTCACAAAAAAAATTGGCAAACAAAATACGTGGTGACGTGCACTCGATGGTGGTTGTAAAGATGGCAAACATTAACGTTCTATATAAGCGTAATCGATATATTTTAGGTTTTCAGTAGACTTTGAAATGTTAAAAGAGCATGCTTTAAATTATCTTGAAAGTATATGTTTGAACTAAAACGTCAGCTATTTAATCATAATAGTTAAAATTTTAGAAATAAGATCAAAATATCTTTATTGAAAATCTTGTTTGTGCATGGGCAGTCAGTACAACTAGCTGTTTCAGGCAGGATACAACAATTTATAAAATATTTGTATTTTCGGGTTATTTTAATGTTTGAAGTTGAATTACTCTTCCTAAGAATTAAGCCCCCCATATAATAAATTATAAACAAAAAACCTAACACTTTTGAAATGCGTAAAACAGTCATGTTCCATGCGAATAGCGTCGAATCTCCGACAGATTTATGGGGAATTTCGCTAGACCGGGCCGATCTCCATATATCGTTTAATACGATCTTTCCCCTCGTGATTAATCTGGGGAGACTCTGGCGATTTATCTCGGCCCGACCCCATAAATTAATGCAGGGGACTTAGCCCGGACACAGTACCTGGCCGAATCCCGCCGCCATTGGCCTCTGACACAATAACCACTTACGCTTACACATTGTGGTTTCGGCTCGTGGTTTTGCCTACGTCACTCCCTCTAGTGGTTTTGTTTTCTCCCGGAAATATAATAAATTTCGAGTGCCATGTGGACAAAAGAAGGGACGTCTGTTTTGGCTATTCACCATTTTTGTGTCGAGGTGGCTTAGGGTGGAGTGTTAGGCTGGTTGTGGGTAACGTTTTGGACACTGTTACTAGTTGATATGTTCGACTAACCAACCAAGATATGTTGATATGTTGGTATGTTAACCAACCAAGACGCATTAGTCATATTCATTCTATGATAAATATCAATAATAAGAGCCATTAACAAATACCAAAAAATATAAACATTACAACAAGAGCTATATTTTTGCTGTATAAGGTTTGTATTTGGATAAATTTCTTCATATTATTAATACTCTCCTATTTAATTTTGTCAAGTGGAATCGGATGTAATTAGTTACAAAGCACTTTCAGCCACTTTTTTTACTATTACTAATTATCTTCTCTTAAATACGTTGAAGTTAAATAACGAACACTTTTAGATCTTTCAGGAACTGTATTTTAATTTTATTATAATAAAAAATTGTAGTAACTGTGTTTAGCGAAATAAAATCCTAACTATATAATACAGCAGAATAAATTGTTGTTTCATTAGTCCCGTGGTGGTTGGTTAGTGTTTTGGTAAAGTATTAAGATGTTTCTCTTCAAGATAGCCCCTCTAAACGAAACATCTCAATTTAGGCGTAACATGGTGGTTATGTCAGTAATGGGATTTAATTACACTTTTCAAATTACAGACCCAAAAAGTAGACCAACACAGGGTTTCACGCTTTCTAAAACGGCAACTGCGTACAGGGCGAAGGGTCAGCTACCGATGGACTCGAGTGGAGTTACGGGAGAAATCTGGCAACCCTGCAATTAAACACCGGGTCAAAAGTACGATAATTAGCCCACATTGGGCTGCTATGGCAATGAATACATAAACTAGCCGTGTCATTTTATTCTGACAGGCGTGCAAGCCGGCTTTGCATACCGATAGGTGGTTGTGTCACCGGCTGATGGTGAAACAAAATTCTAATGTACTGTGTACTCATTCCGGAACTGACTGTAATGAAGTAGCTTAAACTGTGACACAAAGCTCAATCAGATATGGAAATATACTCTTCTACACGTTTGTACACGGATGAGCAGGTGTGATCTAAAACAAATCGCTGTCAGTTTGTTTACTACCATGATGTTATAGACTATAAACATTTTTACAAATCGCGAAATGAAATTCCAAAAAATCTTTAAGTATGAACCTAAACAGTAAACCAACTTTTCATAAGTTAGTCGTCGATATAAGAAAAAGTGGTGATGAGCATGTAATTAATACGAAATTGGGTGAAAAATAAGTTTCAAAACAAATGTTTTCCAGTTTAAGAGGATTTTAAACTGGCTGGAATGCTGAATTAATCTTTTCTCTTATTTAATTTCAAAGAGTGTAATGAATGAAGGATGAATACATGTTATAGCACATTTTTTGTTCATAAGATGTTGTGTTTTAAAAAGCTTTACATTATTAGTCCGATCAAACGTTATGTTTTTTTCAAATGTCTTGTTATAAACAAAGAAATCAGTTAAATTTTTTTAAATATATACACAAAAATACAACAACACCCTATTTTCTCTTTTTCAGTTTAAATGCTTAACGTTTCCAGTACCTGGTGGACCGAGCCTTGCTCGGTGTTATTTCATGGTTACCTGTTCATCCAGTTACTATAAAATATTTCAATGGCATAAAATTGATAAATAGAAACCTTTCTACTGCTCCATGAACTCTTTATCCCACTCACTGTATTTTTCCTTGATGGCTGTAGATTGCGAGCATCTGTTATGATTACTTAATTTGTTTACATTTTCCTTGTTTATTTTCGTTGCTATCATGGCAATTCATAAGGCCAATGTTTAAACTTTAAAATTCGTTTTATTGCGTTATTAGATTTTCCCTGGCCAAGTAATCTGCATAAAAAGTTTATGAGTCATAAATTAATTATTTCCAGACTTTGAAGGAAATCTTCGGAGCCGTTTTTGAGATCGTTGTGCAAACAAACAACCAAGCAAGCAAGCACGCGAGATAACATTGCTCATATAAGAGTATAGGATTCCGTTAAATATAATTATAAGAGAATAGCCTTAGTCCACCACAAGTTATATATGCTAAAGATGAAAACATCAAAATGGAGTGAGTTGTAAAAGATCTAATGTTGAAAATTTAAAATAATGATGCTCTATGGTTGTTACACTATTTTTCACCTCACTATGACGTAATCAACTGTTTTACGAACGTCATATGGAGGCCGAAAATAGCTAATTTCCGCTCTTTGGCCGAAAAATTGCGGTCGCAGGGGCGCAAAGTAAACCGATAGTTTATTTGCTTGAATCAACATGTAAACATCACATAACCTTAGGTATTAATAACAGACTAATGGAGTAACAGATTTTTTTGTTGTTGCTTAGTAATAAGTACTTGGTGGACCGAGCCTTGCTCGGTGTTTTTCATGTTTACCAATTCATCCAGTTACTATAAAATATTTCAATGTCATAAAATTGATAAATAGAAACCTTTTTTATTACTCCATGGAATCTTCATCCCACTTGCTGTATTTTCCCTTGATGGCTGTAGATTCCAAACAGCTGTTATGATTACTTCATTTGTTTACACTCTCCTTGTTTATTTTCATTGCCATCACGGCAACCCATGAGGCCAATGTTAAAATTTTACAACTTTTAAATTTGATTTATTACGTTAATAGATTTTCTTCGGCCAAGTAATCTGCATAAAAGAAGTTTTGAGTTATAAATTACTTATTTCCAGATTTTGAAGGAAAGGAGCCGTTTTTGAGATCGTTGCGCAAGCGAGCAAGCGAGTAAGCATACAAGAACGGACGGACGATAACATTGCTCATATATAAGAGTATAGGATGTATTATAGTTCCTTCGTAAGCAACCACGACTAGTTTTATCCGGTGAACTAGTTTTTTTTATTGTGTAGTATGAGGAAAAATAGCGTTCGTACCTCGGCCGAAAGGGTTTTGCAGCTCTCGATCGATTCGAAATCTCGACTTCGTCTCGAATTCGAAACACGGCCTCGACCAGCCCGCAAAACCTCATTTTTCGGCCCTAGGGTGAAATATACTTTCATGGTCACATAACGCTATGATGACTTCTGCGGCCTGTGTCGTCGCCGGAACACCTAGCGTGCGCCATGTAGGGGCCAGCCTGTAATTGGTCCACATTGCGATGACTGAGAATTCTTGCCTGTTCCTCGAACAGACAGCTGGACTTATATGGCGGATATAATTACCGCCAGTTCAGCAGCTCGGCAGCTCTCTACCGTTAGAAAAACCTCTCGTTATTGTCCCAGGCTCACGACCACGCAATCAAAGTCCCCCCATCGCCATCGCGGAGATGTCGCTGTAGCTGCCCCACCCGCCGCAGTCGCAGCAGCTGTAGCGGTCAGCGCGGCAGCGCGGCAGCACGGCAGCGCAGCAGAGTGGCAGTGCGGCAGCGCAGCAGAGTGGCAGGGCGGCAGCGCGGCAGCACGGCAGCGCGGCAGAGTGGCAGTGCGGCAGCGCGGCAGCACGGCAGCGCGGCAGAGTGGCAGTGCGGCAGCGCGGCAGAGTGGCAGCGCGGCAGCGCGGCAGCGCAGCAGAGTGGCAGTGCGGCAGCGCGGCAGCACGGCAGCGCGGCAGAGTGGCAGTGCGGCAGCGCGGCAGCACGGCAGCGCGGCAGAGTGGCAGTGCGGCAGCAGCCACAGCCGCTGTAGCGGTCAGCACGGCAGCACGGCAGTGCGGCAGCACGGCAGCGTGATAGCATGCATGAATGGCTCGACTATGATAGATGACGTGTACAAAAACACTGTGTAAATGACCATACAAAACACAATGATTATGTCAGTATGTCTACCAACCGATGTTTACTGAACGTTTTGAAGATCTTCTGCCAATTCATACCTGCTACCTATGCAGATGAACTTGGGGTTTAGAGGGATCGAATGTTATGAATTGGCATAGGAAAAGTACAGTGTATTAAAACATGTTCAGCGTAAAACTATGTGAATATTACTTAATTTACATTTTTAGCCTTTTTAACTTGACGACAGTTAGTTGGAAAATGTCGTCATAAAATGACCATTACAGTTTTCTCTTTAATATTGGTTACAATAACTGAAGAGACATTTGTTTTACAATATGTCATATCTTTTTCGGCTGCATATGATTTTAACTCATCAAATCCGGATGAAAGAGGGTTTGTTTCAACTGATTGACACAACATGTCAAGCGTCACTGGGATTTGAAAATCTCAAAAATTTTAATTTAAATCTTACCCAAGAGACTTAGAACGTTTTGAAGAATTAATTATAAAATCTTACACGTTAGATCTACACTAATTATAAATATGTGATGACCTTAACAACAAACGTTGCAAACTTTAAAGAACAAAGATATATAAAATTTATGAAGTTATAAAGTCGGCGGCCGACAAATCATCGGAAATTCTCCTAATTCATCAGCACAACGACCGCGTCGTCATGTGATAATAGGTCAAGTGATAATCGTTGACCTTGAACCCTGTGAACCCCCAGATCGACACCGCACCAGTCCACTAATGAAAGCTCAAAGAAACCGTCCTACTTATACTGGGTGGAAAACTGCCGGAGGAATTCATACTCAAAATATAATTTTAAAACAACCGTTTCACAGGCTGTCGATATGTTTTTTACCTTCAGAAATCCGATCTGAGAGCGCCCTAAGAGAGCACTTCAAACCGTTAAATGAATTTGATAGTTTTCGAAATCGTCACAACGCCTGTCGTATCACGTGATTAACTAAAATGGTGTATGACGATGGTTATGTTAAAATATTGTAAAACATGCAATGAACAAAAATAATCTGGATCATAGAAATGGGAATTAAAACGGTTCTTGCATTGCATATTTTGACCATCCTTGAATTAAAAATAGATTTCAGGTACTATGTTACTAAGAGTGTGTTAATATTTGAATTAATATACAAATATACATAACAAATCTATATTTTCATTGCAAACTAACTTTGATGTAGTAAATCTGTTTTAATCCCAATTAGCCTATACGTTTTTATATGGAAACAAATTTAATTTTATGGTATGACGTTAGTTCTGACGTTTGTAATGCAATTTGTATTGTCTGACTACAATTAAAGATTTTGATTTTGATTTTTGATTTTAAAAATGGTTCAATGAAGGTGGGATACTTCAATGCACATCTAATTTCTAGGTGTAGACCTGGACAATCTCCTTGCAACGTTTGCATTTCACAAGCTCGCAAGGAACAACTAAACGATTTAAAAAAAGAATACTGAAATGAGTCCCTTATCTAAAGAACGATAAATCCTAAATTCTCAGAAGTAATCTTATTATTTAATTGCAGCCGATACCGTTTTCAATTTCTACCGCACTAGATTATGATTTTATGGCCTCAATAAACAACTTTTTCACGAATCCGTACAAATTGAACGGCAATCAAACTTTTTGTTGTTTGTTCCCGTTGGTCGCTGATAGCTGATAGATAATTAATTGAACATTGATGAACGACGCCACGACCTTTGAGTTAATTTGTTTTTATCAGTTTACAAATTCGTTCTTGGACCCGAGCCCACAAAGATCAAAACATGGCTGGTTCTAGTCTGAATACAATGTATACTTTGATTTGTTTGTCCCGAGATAACATGAAACCTCCAGACCCCAGTCAGAGTACAAGAGCAAAACATTTATTAGTTAGTGCTTCTTTACTGGTCTGTCAACACGATCTACGTTTTTCACCTGATTCAATAAAACGACTCCTTGAGGTTTATAGAAGTTACAATTTTTGTTTTAATATATTTCCACAGGATCTGTTAAAACTATATGTAACTGTTTTTCGTTAAAACATATCGACTTTAATTCTATACCCTTTTACCCATCCACGCTGTTGCCAACCTCTTTCGACAGCATGGCAGGTCTTTTAGGGAGATCTTTATACATGTTCCTGGTCCATGAATATTTTAAAAACTATTTAGGCTTCGTAAAAATTAAAATCACTTTTTTATTGCATTAATGTATATAAATTGAAAAATAAATAAATGGTGTCATACAGTGTTACATTTGTTTTTGTTGTTTGTTTGATGGAATATAGATTCATTAGTATAACCCTTATTGTCCCTTAGTATGCATACCGGGAGACGAGTTCATAATGAAAAAAGAAGAATTCAGCCAATAACAAAATAATGTTTACTAAAATAAGAACCGGCTAAGAGTTAAACATTCAACGCAAAAACATATATTAATCGTTATAATGAAATAAGAATCTTTATTTCTGTGCTCCATAAACTATTTCTCACTCCTCAGAACATTGATTGTTGCTTTGGCAATGTAATGCCAGCATGATCTCTTCAGATTGAACTCATTTACGAATAGTCAACTCGAGCCTAAGAGGCGTTTCATCTTATAACTAGCGAGAGGTACTTGTGGATTTCTAAGATGGAGATCGGCTACAAGAATGACAGCACAAAAGGGAGAGTCGAATAATAAGGCGTGAGGCGGAATCAATGCACGCAGCTCATTCGGTGTTGCCATCTGGCGGGGAATTTACAATCAAGTGTTAGTAGTTCGCAGGCCGTCCGCTAGAGTGCAGGCGCGCTGCTCTGTTGGCGGCGTTGGCCGCGGAGCGCTAGTCTCGTATCTTTATCAGCTGTTCGACCTCACGTTTTCTGCCATCTTCTATCAGTTTTGGTATAATTTTGATAAGGAAATATTTCTGGTATTTAGTCATGGGTTTATTTGTGTGTTTTTTCTCATATTTGGATAAACAAAACTGGTATACATTTAGTAAAGACCAATTTTTTATTTCAATGGTTTACATTTTTACTTTGAAGCGTCAAAAGAAGTAGGATTTTTTGTATCAATAAGCATTTTCAATTATTTAAACAATCGTAACGTATGTTATTACATTTGAGAGAATGTGTATAGCTTAACATCGTTGTTACAAGAAATCACACCAAATTAGAGGGGTTTATAGTTTGGACTTGGAACACGTGAGCGCCAAGAGATATAGGTTTCCTATTGTGTATCCATATGAGCTTGCAATCTTAGTATATTTGTTTCCTTGAGAGAATGTGTATCGCTCAACTTCATTGCTGCAAGAAGTCACTTGAGTCAAATTCAAAAATCAATAACTTTAATTATTTTTAATTATTGTTGATTTTTTATTAACAATAATTAATAATAAACAAAAAGCAATAATATTGTTGATTTTTGATCGTTCATAACCCCCTTTCGATATGTATATAATAAGCACTGCTGTTTGAATTAAATAATGTTTGCTATCACAAATTTATTTAAAAATTGTATAAAGTTCTCAATTAAAGACGTATTTTACCGTTAGTTTTAATACAATATCATACCCAACTCATTTTACCCATGCAATGTGTAATTTTCTGTGGACATTGAACAAGAGTATTCCATTCTGTGCATTAATTGCGTCTTTAGTCTTAGAATTATGTTCACATTATGTGAACTCAAATTTATTTAAATCCAAGACTTTGTTCATGTATAAAATAATTATATTTTTATGATTCTTCCTTCAAACTAGTTCTCGGATATATTAAATTTCCTTGGAAATTGTACCTGTTCTTCAATTGTATTCTATCATAGTTTTTACTTACCTTCATTGGAAAGAATATGAAACAACAGCTGGTGACATACTGGTTAGCATATTGCAACTTAATCAATACAATACCTTTCAAAATCGTGGTCTAAGGTATCACCCGAAAGATTTATAAAACAATTGTTAAAATTCCCAAATATTAGAAGTATGTTCGCTGATTTACAAAGTGTATTAATAATCTTCAAAAGGACAGGTTTTTAGGATCCACATTTAGTTAACTAATTTTTTTAACAACAATGGTGTTCAGATCTTCAGTTTGACTTGGCTCTAAAACCCAGGATACCAATCGATCTTACGTGGGAATTAATCAAGAAATTTTATTATTTTATATATTTACAACCTGTATAAGACGATGATTGTAATTTTATTGAATGGTAACTTTGTCGTTATTTCCACAGTTTGAGCCGGAAACAGCGTAGGTGCGACATAACGTCTGTCGCGTGGTTTATGAGTAATAACTCACCCTTGGCGTTGGTGGGGGGAGGGGGTGAGGGGTGCGAGTTCGAATCCAGCTATGCATCAACGTCCACTAACATGATGAATATCCGCTTTTATTAACACACATCGAACAAAGTGTCCGACCCAAACACAATTTACACCTTCACTGCCACTTTGGTTCAAAATGTTTTTCTTGTTTCGCTTTGATGCGTGGCTAATTTATTATTATTTTGATCAACCTGTGATTTTTTTCTACGTTTTATACATACACTGAGATCAATCATAGGCTGTGGTGAGTGTGTGTTTTAAAATGTGCACCGTAGCCTTAGTAAAAGTTAGTCTCGTATGTTGTTTTAAAAATTGTGCAATGTGGTAAGCTGACTGATCAAATAAAAATTATTTTTTTAGGATAAAATTTAAATTTATACTATTTAAGAGTAGGGAGAACTTGTCATTAATGTCTAATATAACATCACATAGTCAAACAGATCACATGGTTAGAGAGATCACTTTGATCTCTGCAATTTTATTTGATTTTAAGATTTTGGATAGGGTATTATATTGTCATTTTTTGCAGTATTGCCACTATTATTATTGCTAAGAGCAGGGTCACCTCTGGAGCCACAGGTGAATTGTTTGAAAATTTGATGCTTGAATAATTTACCAGAATAATTGGACCTTACTGTTAAGCTTTTTGTATTGCTTAGTAAGGCCAGATGTTGTAAAAATCTTTGTTAAATAAATAACAAAATATATAATAAATAAATAAATATCGATAAAAATAAAAATTTCAGACCTAGACGAATGATGTTAATTTTTTCTATATGGCCAACTTCTTCATATAATTAAAATTTATTACACCTACACTACAATATTTTATACATTGTGTGCGTAATCATCATAAGAATATAATTTATTATTTTCAGATGAAAGAAAATAAGATGGATGAAAGTTGAAGTAGAAAATGTTTACTTCATATGAAAGTAATGTGAAATGTGCCTTCCTACTGAAACACGCATCATCAAATTGATTATGTGTACTTGAGTAGGAAGGCACATTCATTTCATTATACAAACATTTGTTTTAAATTGGTTATTTTAAATAAATTACTAGCAATCTTTTCGTTTTTTTAGGTTGTGCTCTGGAGTCTACAGAACAAAATGACAATAATAAAGATGCTCTGAAGCCAAAGAACAAGAGAGGAAGCTATTTAACGATGATGATGATGATGATGATGATGATGATGATGATGATGATGATGATGATGACGACGACGACGATGATGATAACTGGCGATGATCTGATGACAACGAAGGAACCAGCAGTAATTTCGACAGTCAAGGTCACCAATAATCCCAAGTGGCTTGCCGTGCAATACACCAAGTTCCGTGGAGGAAGGCGCCTGTATAACCCACATTGGTGGCTGGCATCTTAAATTAATATACACAACTACTACATTATACAAAATCGTATAGTTATATTCAGTCAAACATGTATTCCCATAAGTTAATACATAACAACCATTACAATATAACAGTATGGCTTAATCTAGTTTCAGAATGTCCTTTCGTGGACCAATGAATTTGATGATAGGATTAAATATCATCAAAGTTTTACAGAATTTACGGCCTATTATCATGACTCGCTTCCCATCTTTGTGTACAAACATTCTTTCTGTTGAAATATATTAGATTTCGAACTTTAAGGACAAAGATATAACTTTTATTGACATTTGTACATGCATATGAAATTTGTGCGCATTTATTGCGAGCATTGATTTTAATATTTTATAAAACAATTATTTAATTTTTGAAAATTTTACTGTGGTCACTGTATTTCAAATATAAACTATAAATTGTCGATATGTCTGTATTTCAATAAGAGGGGAAACATTATTGTCAAGTCGATCATTATATAATAAAATTACCGATTGTGTGTCGTATTTAAATTATTTTTATTCATAGATTATTTCTCATAAGCGAACCAAAGCAAACATTTTTTTAAAAAAGCTAAATTATTTTAGTAGTTTATTTCTTCAAGGTTCATGGCCATAGAATAATGTGCTTTGTTATTAATTTGTTCCTTCCCTTAAGGATTTAAATTTATTTTCTTTTTTAATAAAAAAGAAAATTAAATTTAAATCCTTCCTTAAAAAATGTTCATTAGGTTAGCATATTGACTATTCGGTGAGTATAAAATTATAAAATTACCATGCATAGGAATACAAATGATGATTGATTTTTCATTGCATAACAATTTTAAATGCGACCCAACGTCAGAAAACTACGATAAAACCCGTAAGTTTATACAGGAGAAGCACTGTATTGCCCACTCTTAATTCGGACTGGTTACAACCAACAGTTAGAGGAGAACAATGATTACCTCTGTAATGACAGCTCATTGGGGTTTCCCATGTAAGCCGGTAGTCACAGCATTGTCATTGTGGGGCGATATCACGACGGAGAACCTGTAATCTTACATTTACGTACGCGTTCTCACGTCGTAAACTGTGGGGCCATCTCGGTCGAAAGTGAAATTGGGGTGATTACGTTAATAGTTGTTGTTGAGTGATTTTTAATTATATCGACAGCAGCTCGCATGGTGGGCTGGGGGGCTGGCTGGCAATTAGTCGTGATCGAAGTTGCGCTGAGCGCTGAGCGCAGCACGTTGTACTTACCTGATTATACAGTGTGCACTACGCGGTCTGGTGGGCCCCAGCTTGTGTTGGATTGCATTCTGTATTCGTCGGTTGGGGATTAGGAGTTTATGTGCTTGTGCACGCTAAGAGTCGAAATGAAAAAGACATTTATCGATTTATGGTTTTGTTGTCTGTTTTTGACTGTGTACTATTATGAAAAATTAATTATAATCTGTATAGTAACCTATGTATTTTATTCGATCGAACTGATATATTTACTAGTACATAGCTTATTCGAGATTTTTCACTAAATTATAACATAATGATGCTATTGTTTTGGCGAGTCCATAAAACCTTTTGTGGTCAAACTTGGAAAATTGTTTGTCCTTCTATGATCATTTGGTTCGTAAAATCAACATTTTAAACACATATAAAACATATAAAACTGTCAATTTTCAGCTATTGAGATACAAGGTGCTATTGAGTAATGAGTGTAAATTCGAGATAAAACTAAAAAATAAAAAATAAAAACAGTGTTAGCAGCTCCTTACTTTAAAAAGGTATTGAGTTCAGACGTTTTTGGGTTTCGTGGCGCTTTTATGTGACACAAATGTGTACAAGGGCCCCCCGCTATGAGACAAATTGAGCCCTACGGGACTTAACTGCCTGTATAACCTCATATCGAAGCCACTTAGTTCGTTTAAAACCACAAACAAATTTTCAAGAGAATACCGGGTGCGGCAAAAGTCAGCGTACCGCTGCAGGCCGGTGAGCGCCATTGTTTATCTGTCGCGCTAATACATTGACACTCCTTATCTTATCTTATCATCTGGTTATGGTTTATTTTGTCTTCGTTTATTCTTTATCGATGAATGTTTGTTTTGTTAGTATACCACTTGTGACAGTCAAGTTAAGTTGGCGGGTGTAGTGCTTGTTTTATTAACTTTTATTATGAATTGTTTTAATGTTCGCACCACGTCCTTAATGTTTGAGCCTTTTTAAATGATAACTTCGATGAATGGATAGGAGGAAGAGGAACTATTGATTGGCCTGCTAGGTCGCCAGTCTTAACTCCTCGCGATTTTAGTATATGGGGTTTGTTAAAAGAACACGTGTTTTCCAAGAAACATCAAAGTTTAGAACATTTAAAAGAATTTATAACGAAACATTTTGATATTTTATTCACACCACAATTATGCAACAAAATCTGTAAATCAGTGTCAAAAAGGTGCTAAAAGTGTATAGACAATGTTGGTGGTCAGTTTGAGCAGCTTCTCTAAGAGGTACATTAAAATAATACTGTTAATACTAGCTATAGTTTAACTGCATTTTCGGTACGCTGACTTTTGCCGCACCCTGTATTTATCACAAATAATTTGGAAAATATAGTCATTTGGTCAAACTACCTCCCTTCAAGCAATACAATACCTTTAGTTCACAGTTCAATCCATAGAATACTAGTAATAATCATGGCTATTTGATACAATGTTAGCAGAAGGAATATTCTGTTATTCTATGGTTAGGTATACCCAAACCACCTTATGACTCCTGACGTTGACATGTTGTATGAGAATGAAACATTAAGTATACTTAATTTAATATAAAACCCTGAATTTTCACATAACGCCGATGTTATTGAAGACCTTAAATCCTATGTATCATTTTGAAAATCTTACATTATTTAAACAGTCTACAATCATGACAGCTCATGAACGTAAGCTATATTGCCCGTTCATAAACTTCTTTTTGCCGGCAGAAATGCTCGTCTTATCCCTAACAAAAAAATTACCGCTACAAGACGATTAAAGCGGTTAAAGCGAATTACCATAGTTAAATTAACTAATTATTTCACAGAGTTAATCGGTTAATGTAAATAGTTACGGATATTAATTAATGAAAAGGAAACACATTTGACTGATCGCAATCTTGGAATATTGTTTCGCACGGAGCGCTGTGTAGCGGGTTTGTTAGCCTATAATGCAATTAGACGGGTAAAAGTGTTATTTAAAAGCGATAAATATTTTATCGGAGGCGTAAATCTTAATTAGAGCAGTGCGAGTTGGAAGGATCAGATGGTATCGTGCGATGTGAGCGGGTGTGAGCGGGTGTGAGCGGCGAGCGGGCGATGCGAGCGGACACGTCGACGCGACGGAGCGTCTTGGCAATTGATTAACAGTAGTAAAGGTGGGTTGGATTTCAAATACTGTTGCTGGATGGAAGGCAATAAGAAATATAAATTATCAACTGATTTAAGGGGGTTTCCTCGCAAAAAGACGGTTTAAGGTAATACATCAGACATTTTGTATTCCATCGTCTTGATTTGTTTAAAAGATACTTATTTAATCAAAGCCCTGAATACGGTCCTTAAAATCCTAATACAGGATCGCCACTACTGTCAGTTCTTATATATGAGGTATAATTTAATTAAAATTAAAAGTGGTAACCGTCTTCCTAAAAAAATATATGTCATTTCTATTTTTTTTAAATAGAACCTAATATAATAAAATCAACTTTAAAACCATGCCACAAACAGCCGGAGGTCAGTGTTTAGTTCAAGTTCAGAGGCGTACAACGTAGAACTGCCTGACAGAAGCGTGTGTACAACAATTAGACCTCCAACACTTTATAATTTATCGTCCGACAATTTCCCCACGCTGTAATTAATTGTTGAAACTGAGATTGACAGGGTGATTAAGGTATCGCACTGCTAATTATTTCAAAGCCCACAACTACCCGCGGCCCCGGCTATCAAGGAGGTCGGAATTAATCGATTCAGAGAGGAACAAAGCAAATGGGAGCCTCGGATGAGGTGATATTTCAAGGGGGTGGCGATGCCGAACGCGCGCTATGGAGTTTCGGCCGGGTTACGGCCGTCGTCGTCAGGGCCTAAACTCACCGCGCACACGGGCCGACGCGCAAGTACACTGATTGTATGCAAAACACCAATTAATCTACCACTTACCTCTTGTAATTACGGTGTTTAACATAAGTAAGTTAGCCGAATTGCAGGGCACCCACAGGGCTATTTGCGCAGAAGTCGGAGCCGTCGCTCCTGGCGAGGCTGTCGAATCGAATGTTAGAAGTGCAAATGATTTCAGTTACAACAGTGGTATTGGTTTTACTCAAACTGGGAAAAATATATGGATCGGTATTAAATTTTTCTTACTTAAGGCCTATGACATATCATTAAAATCTCAGCCGAATACTCCAACAGAATTTCAATCACCCATCCGTATTTAAAATTAGGTTAATTCTTCATTCAAATCATCGTGTTATAACCGTATATGACGAATAACCTTTTTAGATGGATAAATTAAATGGAATTTTTGGGGTAAAAACACTTAGAGGTTTGTGTATTGAAGTGATATCTTTAATATTAATAAAAATCCAAAAAGTAATCATTATATCCTTCATGACGTATTACGGTGGACGTTATATGGTGTTTTCATGATTATTTTGGTTACAAATACATATACAGCCTTTATTTTAATTTAATTTCACAATTC